>JACXII010000066.1:0-229453 GCA_014737395.1 Bombus waltoni | reverse complement strand
GATATAACGAAGCACTCTACGCGTTTGATTTTGAGAATTTTCTGTTTCATAAATATTAGTAGTAAATTAGCGTTGCGAAACAAGAATATTCCCTTCCACTCACGGTTTGTTGATCGGGTTTACATAGAGTGGAAGACGATGAAATTTTGGTAGCCCTTCTGGCTACTGCATTGTTTCTTTTCAGCGCCCCTTATTACCATCTCTTATTACCACGTTTATTACTGAAAATACTGCTATCCGTAGATTAAGTTGTTGCGTAATTCGTATAAATTATATTGTAGTCAATTTGCTTCCAAATCAACGTCACGATGATAATAATAATAATAATTACTTGATCTCGATCTGGCGGCCAAGAAATCCGACTTGGTTACAATTTTTCTAGTCACATCGCTTCCTCGTCTCATCTTCCCTCTCGCATCCTTCCATGCTTTATTCTTACGTTATTCTTCATCTAGCGATTACACATCGAGAGTCTGCGCTAGAAGTTCTTCCTCTTCTAAAACTATTATTCCCGTCAGTCACTGTTTGCTTATTACGCCTTTTAATCCTCGTCAAACAATGTTCTATCTCTTATATTCTATGCTGTATTCTACGCTGAACACTATTGCGCATGGTTGGAATTGTCCACGCAATTTTTCCACAAATGCTTTACCATCGTAGTGGAAGAAATAATTATTCTGAATCATCGGTGCTCTAATATACAACGCATAGTTCCAATATACAACGCAATACGATGTATAACGCTACTGGCTAATAATATTTATCAAGAATCGAGAGATCCTACTTATATACACGTCATAATTTTCTCTCAATTGCCAACGAAAACGTCTGTGAAACCGAGTAACGTCGCGCCAAAGCATCTCGTAAGATCCATATAAACGATAATTTCTGCGAAACGATTCTAAAACGATGAGAATCACCGAGGATTAAAATCGTTGGACGGATCTGCTTTGGTCGTGGCATGCACATCGTCGAGTCTTATGGGGTTGCAACCGTCCGTAACGATATTACGGCTCCTCGTCGTCTGGCGACGCTTTCCGTCGGATCGATGGGAAAGACGCCTCGTCTAGGCTGCTCGAAAATACGAGCCATCGACTCGTGGCGGCTTACGGTCGACCAATGGGAGCTTCACCGCCATTGAAGGATGCTCAACCTTCTCGTAAAATAAAGGATCGAGGCTCGATTTTCGCTAGACGTCTATGGAATCGTATCCTTATTTTCACTATCTTGACCATCCTCGACATTTGCCTTAACTATCTTCTATGAAAACGCGCGCGAGATATAGAAAATCGAAGCTTGTAAATTTCCTTTTCCTTTTTTTTTTCCTTCTTTCTTTAAATCGACGGTTTATCACGACTGCTGTTTATTCATATTTCTATCTATACATGTAACCTTTAATTCTACTATTTCTAACTAATGTTTCGCGAACATAAAAAAAAAAAAAAACGTTTTAAGAGACACGAAGAAATACAAACTTCAATATTTCTTAAACGCAAAGTGATCGATTTTTCGTCGGGGGACACGCAAGAAATTCAGGAAATTTTAATTTCTGAATTAGAGGGGCCAGAGACCTGCGAAGAAAACTGGGCGAAAGAAAAGTAATCAAGAGGGAGAATTCTTGGGTGGATTAAAGACGAGCGACGTTTCAATTTGAAGAAACACAACGGCGCTTCGTTGATCTTTTAATTAGCCGAGGAAAACTCATATTTATCTCGGTGATGGTGTATTATGGATGGTGTAAACCTCGGAACGACGGAGGGGGCAGAATCTAGAATTTCCTTTCGAGGGATGATAACCCTACGTTACCGTGGAAACACTGAATCAATAGCGGGACTAGTTTATTAACACGCTGAAGGCTAAAATAACAGATCTAACGGAACCCCTTAATAGTCCAAAGCTTTAATCAGAGTAGGTAGCTCTGTAATCTCGTCGAAAACACGAGTTTACGAATTTAGGAATTTTGGAAGTTCCAAATTTTATATTTAGCTTTATATTTGAATATGTTACATGTTAATTTTACATTTAAGAACGCCAGGCAGAGATTACGAGACGTTCACAATTTTCTAAATGTCTCGCGTGTTCTACGACTGAAAATTGTTAATCCTCTCGTAAACGATGAGAATTATTTCGCGGATTAATCAAAGTCGCGCGTACATGTTCGACGTTATATAAAAATACATTCTCATTCCTGGAATTTTTCATCGAATACGTTCATTTAATAAAACATGTGCAATGTGAATGGCGAAGAAAAGAAAAGTATTCGCGACTCCCGCCCTTCCCCGCCCCTCCTCCCCATGTGTGCAAGAGCTAATATAAAAAAGAGATAAAATGATTTTATAAAGCAAACACGTAGTTTGTTTAACTTTTATCCGTATTGAAAGTTTTGCTCGCAAGCTGCCCAATATTTTTAATGCTTGCACGTTTAGGATTTAACACTGAAACGACTGACAGCACGAACATGAACCAGTTCTTAGCTATTCGCGAAATTAATTCTATAATACGATAGCTAATTATACGTCATATTTTTTCTTGATAACAGGTTATTATCGGCAAGTTATCGCATCGAAAAGTTGTTTTAATTATCGCGAGAGAATTGCGTCTTTCGAACGATATTTCAATCTCGTCAGGCTGGCACGCGTGATTAAGCAAAATTATACAGGGATATCCGCGTTTAATAATCCGGTATCGTCCGTTATGTAAAATTAGTTTGATAATTGGTAACAACCTCGACGATGGACCGTGATCGTTCGATAATTTCCCTCGATCTTCCTCGTACACGTCCAACGAATCCGGCTTATGAAAGATAATCGATGCGTCGTTTGATCCTTTTCGTTACGTATTCGACAATCCCCGGCTAATTTTCGCCTGTACTTCCAGATTCGGGAAAATTCAATGCCACTCCGCCGAACGATTAATTAATCGTTCGGTTTTGTTGTTGATGAGCGTTCATTAGCGTCACGCGGTAGGTAATTTCCCCCGCCCTCTATTTTTTTTTTTTCGAGAATAATTCTCGTGGAAACGTTGATGCGATGTAATTAGTGTTACACGAATATTTCACTGTTTGAGGAAATGATCGTTTATTTGTCGGTTTATTTAATTATTCGAGAAAATGTATATCAAGATATACGCATCTCGTATGGAATGGATTTTATCATAAAATAATGGAGCCATACGCGATTAGCGTAACAACGACGCATTAATCGATCAGGATTTTGCATCGACGCAGCACGAGAATTGCAAATACACAGCGTCGTAAAGTTGTAAAGATATCGCCGAACGAAGAGGAGTTCGTACGGTTCAAGGAATTCTTAGAAGCGAAGAGATTTAAATTCGATGGTAATTGTATGGTTGTAAAAAATTTCTTTTTCCAAGGATCATCTCCGGTCCGAAAAAGAATTCCCCAAAGTTTCGAATGATAACGGTGATTTGATCGGATCGAAAGAAGGATGTTAAGTAACTCAAGCAATCGTACTTATCAGAAGCTAGTTTCATTCCAAGGGGAAGTCAATACCGGCGTCTGAATTATCCCATTTCTTTCATCGTCCTTCTTTTTTTTTTCTACAGAGAAGGGAAACAGTCCGAAGTGATAAAGAAACGGAGATAAGTATTAATTACCGGCGTGGTGAGGAATAATTTAAGAAGGCTTCCAGGATTAATTTTGCTCCCGTACAGCTTCGCGAATTAAACTCTTCTTACCTCTCTCTCTCTCTCTCTCTCTCTCCCTTTTCCTTTTATACTCTTTCTTTCTCTATTTCAAGGTCCCTTTATTCACCAACGTCCCTCTATACATTTTTCCTTCAGTTGTTTATCTTCAATCTTGCCGCGCGACTTATTGTTTTTCTTCGTTCTCCTCCGCTGTTTCTCCCGCAGAAGAAAGAAATGGCACGGACCAATAGGAGAATCCTGGCGGAATGGAGCTTGAATCTTTTATCGTTTCTGTTTTGGAGCACAGAAAACGGGGAAGAGGTGTTTTTATACACAGAGAACTCGGCCAGAGACACGTCTGAATGGTTTCATCCAAATGTCCCTGTCACTTTTCAAGATACGTGTACACTCTCGAAGTATTGGGTCGCGGAGAGATGAAAAATAAGAAGAGCGCCGAAAGGATTAAAGTATAGCCACCTTAGATGAAAAATCGTTTTTTACTGGCGCAGAAAATTGAAGATATAGAATTCGATCCGAGGAAATGAATTTTAAAACGGAGTTACGGTCGAAGGGATTAATAGACGGCATTCGATTGGAAGAACGTGGATCTTTTGTTAGAAAAGGAAGGGAACAAAATGCGATTGAAAAGGATCAAAGAGCGCAGTATCGCATTAGAAAAATTATCTTTTGCCGAAGGATGATTGAAAATACAAGAAAATAATCGGTAAAATTGAAATATAAAAGATTAAAACTCTTTCTTTCTTCCTTTCATTTATCTGGAATATCTTTCGGTTCCACTGTAACGATCGCAGGATCCATTTCCTAAATTTCACCCAGAATCATCGAATACCTCTTCCCTGTAATTATTGTCAACTCGCAAAAATTTAATGAAAATTCGATTAAAAGCCAACAAAAAGCTTTCCAACAGATATTGCGTTTCTACTCTAAAACAGAAACTTATCGATAGCAATTTTATCCTCGATTGAAACTGAAAACAGCGGTTAAACTCGAAACGGTATTTACTGACTATGCAGCGATGGAATCTTCGAGGCTGCGAAGTGTCGAGATCAGCACGTTGTCGAGGAAAATGCGAAACTATCGGTCCGAGAGCTGGTGAAGATTAATTAAGATTCTCGAAAGGAAATCCGCGGACGATAGATTTCCAGATTTCAGGCGAACGTTGATTACCGAATCGCAGGGTGAACTTCGATCGCCTTTAGCCACCCCTTGCTGCTTCTAATCCTTTCTCCTTTTTCTCCCCATCAGACTTTCACGAAACTCGAATCTATAAATCCTATAAATTCTCGTTCGAATAATTAGCGGCCTACTAGGATTTCCTTCGATTTCAACGAATTCGCTATCCGACGATAAAATAAACTAAAAGACACTCCGAACAAAGAAACGCGCATTAAGGGTAAGTTCTCGTTTGAAAAGTTAACAAACAATTGAGATTTTCTTCCACTGTAATGGATTGGATACTATTCAAAGATAAAATAAAGAAAAGGAAGACTTGTACAATAAGAAGAATCATCTATCGGATCTATTGGAAGAGTCTGGAAGATGTCAGAGTCTCGACATAAAGAATCTAGACGTAATCTTCACATCACAGGATCGCGTAATTTACTCGAGAGATTGGAAACTCTACCATAAAGTCTGAATTCTTCGATATGAGAAGAATTCTTCGCGAATTTGCAGAAACGTTCGCAATTCGATCGTTACGTTTTACGTCATACGAAACGTAGTCTCAGTACACAGTCAAATGTTCTTCGTTCGAGGTCTAAGAAAATAATTTCCTAAAGAAACTTTTCACGCAAACCCCTGTGATCAGCACTTCGTTCGATTACGTTCACGTTCAATTAGACAAAGTAGCTGTCGTCGTTGATAGAGAAAGAAAGTTACAAAGAGAACAGGTCACCGTGCAAAGAAAAGGAAAGGAAGAAAGAATAAGAGAGATACAGCGGGAACGGCTACTAAGGAGATGAAAACTGGCCATATTAGGAAAGGACAATACGACAGATTTTCAATTTAAAAAGGTTTCTTTTTTCGAACAACGCGACGGAAAGCTTTTGTCCAATAATACCGTCGGCCTTCCTTTTCCATTATAGTCTCCGCTTCACGGTCTCTTGTCATTTGAATAGATTAGTCGATTCAATGAACATTTCACCGCGCGTTTTGCCTCCAACCGGTCTGTGTCTTCCATTCTCGATTTTCAATGCATTCCTGCCTTTGTCTTAGTTACCAGATTCCACCGTCCCTTTATCCAAAGCTCCGGCGCTTCACGGTGGCTGTATTGTCTTTTTAAAAAACCGCTGGCCGAACTTCATTTCGCGCTCGTTGGTAAAACGTCGACTACGAGTAAAAAGGTTTGTCTCGTTAAAAGTTCTGTTTCGCCCTCACAATAAGCCCGGATTTTCGTGGGCGCCTCCCCTCCCAACGTTAAACTTTCTTCTATTTTTTCTCGCTTCCTCTTTTTTTTTTTTACTGTTCTCGAGATACTTTCGCCTCGAAATTTAATTTTACTCGATCGATCCTGTCTCCGTTGGAAGAGGCGAGAGGACGGGGG
Organism: Bombus waltoni; assembly: GCA_014737395.1. Classification (NCBI taxonomy): domain Eukaryota; kingdom Metazoa; phylum Arthropoda; class Insecta; order Hymenoptera; family Apidae; genus Bombus; species Bombus waltoni. Next base: position 223,245 of record JACXII010000066.1, on the reverse strand, counting down.
AATACAGGGCTCGAAACTTTCCACTTGCCTCTGCCGAACACACGGCCAACAAATTTCAATCGCGCGCCCTGGGTGACGTTGCACAAACAACCACCTTGCTTCCCCGTGGGCTTATTATATTAATCGCCGTGTCGAAGATTTTCGCGTCGCGAGGAATTAGAAGACGTAGTTTCTCAGGATTTCAGATTTCGTTTTGCAAACGTGCTTTCGGAAGTATTTGGTGAAGAGAAGTTAGTCCACGTTATAAATGGCGGAGAAGCAAGTGGAGTCTAGTAAGTAACGAATCTCTGAATTTTTGAATCTTTGGACGTCTCAGTCACTGAACACCTAAATCTTTGAATCATTGAATCTTTGAATCGTCGAGTTTTCCAATCTTTGAACCCGTGACAAGTAAAAACTGAATAATCTAGAAGTTTGTACGAAGAAGTGAGTTATCCAGATTGCGTGATTATCGTTTTCTGTCGAGGTAGAAACGCGGCGCGACGTTTGAACAAATGTTCCACGTAAAAGTCCGCGTCTGGAATGAAAATCATAAAAGCGAAGTGTCCCCAGTGACGAAGGGCCCCGTTATCCTACGGTTTCCTCAAGAATGTTCCACGAAGAGGAAAAAACAATGGTAGAAAGAACGAAAGAAAGAATGGGGGAAGAAAGGAAAGAAAGGGCGAATGGAAATAACCTTCGAGAAGATAGGAATAAAGTGTCGCGGAGAATACGAGGATGTTTGTCGGCTCTGTTAAAGCGTTGATTTAATTAAGTCGACGTTACGACTACAGGACGTTACATTTATCGTGGCGGAGACGCTCGGAACATCTTGGATCGCCAACACTTTGCGGTTTACTTTGTAGCTCTGGCTACTTTTTACCGCCTCATTTCCTCCTGCTCTAAATGGAAAAAGACTATAATATAGGATGGAAAATTGAGCGAATAGCAAGTTCTTCTGTTTCGATTCGTTACGTGTCGATCTTTCGTTTGTACTATTGCTTCGTTTATTCGAATTAAGAGAATATCGAATGAAATGTGAAACGTACGATTTTTGGATTTTTATATTATTTAGCAGTTAAGTACCTTAACGGGATATAACGAAAGAAAGAAATAATACCCGCACGTTAGGTTCAAAAATGTACAGACGTGGCTTGTTTGATAAATTTAAGTCACCGTTAAATGCTCTATAACATGTTTCGCCAGCAGGAGATTTCAGTTTATGAATATGTAGAAAAAGCGCTGTACGCATTTCACAATTTCGCTGTACACATTTGCAGGGGGATATATTAAATCCGCGCACGTCGATTTTAATGAAATTTGCACTAGAGGATAGCTCTTGGTAAAATACATCTATTTTTTCAACGTTTGTCGGCGATCCATATTAAAGGGATGAGAAATTTTTTCAAAAACAAGCTTTCACAGAAGATTATGTCTTTAATATCGTTTATTTTCCATTGAAACTGTATTTTCTAAAATATCTTGCAGATTGGAATATGATTGGAATAGACGTATTTACCCAATTGAAATTGAGAATTGAAAAATTGTTTCAAAATTAGACGATAGAAATATCGCGATAAAAGTCGTTGCTGTTATAATTCGTGGTAGAAAATCTGACCTTGACTAGCCACGGTACCTCCATCGATTATAGAATTTATCTCTCGCTTCAAAACGCATAGAAACGATTAATTCAACCATAAGTTTAACCACAAATTTTACCATATCTATCCATAAATTTCCCCCTCCACGAATACAAATCGAATTATGTCGTCTCGTACGAAGCTAAAAGGTGTTCTAACATTTATGAACTATATTTAAGAACTCCACTTTTAACGGTAAAGAGGAAATAATCTTAAATATTCAATTTCCTACGCCACTCTTTCTCCACAAAAAAGGGCGGCGGAAAATAATCGATGCTCTCGTCTCGTATAAATTCGACGTTTATCGAACTCCGGTATTCGCATTGGAAACGTCGTTGGCCGGCTGCGAGGCGTAAACTATTTCTCAAAGAAAGTTATGATTTACCGGCACAACACGCTAATTTCCGATTCCGGGCGTGGGGCTGTAGTTTCCGTGCTAGGGAATTTCAAACGGGCCGCCGCATACGCAAACAACCCCCTCGCCGGTTTAGACGCTCCTCTCTCGGTTTCTAACTTTTATTTATCGATATCCTGCTCGTCCTTTTCCCTTCCCTCCTTTCCACTACGTTATTTATTTCCAGCAGCTCCGCGACGTCCGCCTACACTCTGCATTTCCTTCTGTTTCCGGTATTATATACGTCTTCAGAAAGAAGCAACTGAAAGTGAATACGTTAAGGGGGCCTTCAGAGGGGTTCTTACACGAGCGGAAAAATCGAACGATGTGCAGATAGATGCATCGATTCTCGCGTTGGAAGTTGTCGCGTTAAAAAGTTGAGCTCTGGTAGCTGTAGTATGAGGGTTGAAAAATGTTCGACCAGACTGACGCTTTTTATGGGGTTTTGAGGGGTCGCTGGAGCCGAAACTGAGGATCGTTCTTTGCGGAAACAAGGCGTAAGAAATTATGGTCGATTAGTCGATGTACAACATCCTCGTGAATTTTGAAGGTAGCTTCTTTCTCTTTTTTAAATTTCTCGTACGGCTTGCCCTGTATGCATTCGAAATAGCGAGTACTGGATTAAGTTTGCCATTGGCTGTGCCATCGCTTGTTTTATCGTTTGCCGCTTTCCGCTCTGCATGGTCACGGTCTTACGCGGATTTCTCCGGTTAACACCTTTACGGTGTTAAATGTTCATAAAGTCGAATTTTCGAAACCATACGCTTCCGTTAAAAACGACCCTCATTTTCGCCATAGCGACCTGAAATACCGTCGAAAATATACGTTGAGATAAAAAATGTTGCAGTCCGGATACGCTATTCTTTATCCAAAAATTGTAATTACTTTTGCATTAAGAAGATTATCGTTGAATATTTTCATTTACGTAGCTTTAAAAGTGGAATTGCAATAGAAATTTGTTTCATCTACCAAATATTATAATAAATACTCTATCTTGGATATTTTGTATATCTTTGCTTATTACATGCATTGTGTGTTTAGCAACGAAGATAGGCTAGCATGACCGTTGATTTTTTATTTTTAATTTAAAGTGGCATCGTTAAAACTTCGTTAAATGTCACGAACGAGGGTTACTTCTCTCTTAGCCCGTGACTGAATCTACGGTCCCTCGTAAGTGATTTTATTCGTCGCACAGCACGTGCGCAACTCGAAGAAGGCGGCGATTTATCGATGATATTCCTGCATTGAATCGCCAACGACGACGATGGAGGGTGGTTTCCTTGTTAACGGGTTTCGAAGGGCGAGCCTCGATTCTACAGACCCGTGCAAAACTCACAATCACGCATAAAATCAACATTCTTCCCTACGTGATATTTCGATGAAATCGATAACGTTCTTTCTCCAATTACCAAATTGAAATTGTTTTTAATAATACTCCCTCCTTCAGAGCGTTTCAATTAAATCATTACAAACTCTAAATTTATCTCGAATTATTCTCTGAATAATGTTCTTTCTGCAACTACCAACTCGAAATTGTTTCTTTGATATACTTACGAAACACAAACTCTAATCCCTACGTTTCATCAATTAAAGGAAAAGCCTAACGGTTGCGTCGATAGCCGCTGTTGAAAGTCTAATCTAATGAGCAGCGAAGATGCGAAACGATGCTATATTCTCAAAAGTACTGCCTCCTCGGTTTTCGATTTTCCACGACGCTACATCAACTTCGAAACAAATTGAAACGAAATCTACCAATTTACGAAGTATCGAATCACCTTCTTCTTCGATTAAAATAAATCCATGGATATCGACGGAGAACGATCTCTGACGCAGCGATAACGTTTTCAGGAAATTACGAGTCGTTCCACGTGACATGCAGATCCTCGATCGAACGACGAAAGACACCATACTGCTGCCTCCTCTCTTGGTAGCTCGAGCTCCGTCTATTTATACGGACGGAAAGGGCGGAAATGGGGTAAATACGAGAGGCGGCATCACGGAGGGCTGTTGGATACGTTCAGTTTGTTTTTGCCCCGGTAACAAAGGTTCCGCGTATTAAGTTCACGGGACGGGAAAAGGGGAAATGCAGTTATTGTGTTACCCCTGGATCGAAATCGCCTTCTTTCCAGAACAGCGTGACGAACGTTTGAACAGAGGGTTGAAAAAGAGAATGGCAGAAACGACGACGTGGACGAGAATCGTTGCAAGTGCGAAAAAAAGTTTCAACTTTGAAGCAACTAGAGTATCCTGATTTTTTAAGGGTTCAGGGTTTGACGAAGATTGCAGCAGAAGCTTAAGGAGTTACATTATAGTATGATAGAACGTGCAAGATACGATAGATGGTACATGGAACAGCGTGACGAACGTTTGAACAGAGGGTTGAAAAAGAGAATGGCAGACACGACGACGTGGACGAGAATCGTTGCAAGTGCGAAAAAAAGTTTCAACTTTGAAGCAACTAGAGTATCCTGATTTTTTAAGGGTTCAGGGTTTGACGAAGATTGCAGCAGAAGCTTAAGGAGTTACATTACAGTATGATAGAACGTGCAAGATACGATAGATGGTAGCTCCGCTTGTATGTATTCGCATTTATACGAACAAAATTTTAGTAGCGTCTGATAAACTGAACTTTAGCTCAGCTCTTATTATTTGAACTACCGCCGAGTGTCAAACAACTTATATGAAACTATAGCAACAAGATACAAAGAGTGAGGACACGCGTTATGTAACACGCTTATATGCTTCGCCGTCGATAGAAGTTTGCGACGTTATTACGTATTTAACAGGAAATATCTCGTGGAATCCTCTGATACGAACTATTATCTTAATGAAAAATCATAGATGCTGGGGAGAAATAGGTGCACTCCTATTATACGAACGATCCGGTTGTGTCAACCAACTTGTCCTTCGATAGGTTCGTCTAAACGGAGTTCTACTGTACGTAAAGATATACTTATCATCTTTGAAATTATGGGTAAATGGTCTTTGTAGACTAACGTATGGGTAACAGATTTACGGCCTCTATAGACTATAAGTTTGTACACGATAGTCTTCCTACAAGAGTTTTTTTGAGTATAAAATAAATGTTGCAGTTTCAGGAATTTTGTTCATCTTTTGTGCTTGAACTCCTTGTGATACAAATATTGAAAAGAAACTTGCTATATGAGTGTACTACGAACGAGGTCTCCGAAAATGTTCCAAGTCTGGTATACCAAGGACTAAAACATCGAATTGCGGCAAATTGCAACGTAGACACAACAGACACGAGCTCTATTAATTGAAAAGTAAGAAACGACGGCGATGTTTATTTAATCCGCATCTGATTTAGCAAAATTCTCGAAAATCCAACCGAATCTAACCAAAGAACAAGTATCCTGTTCTCAGGACGAGATATTAGTATCCAGCGGTAACTTGAGCGGTAGCTGAAATCATAGAAAACAAGAAAACGGGAACAAGAACGAGAGACGAGAAAAGAAGTTTGGGATAAATGGATCCGTCTGATTTAGATTTGCTACATCCATCGAGCCCGCGTGACAATGAAAATCGTAAAGATAATCGATACATAAATTTTCTCGGGTCGAGAGAATGGGTGGAGAGACGTAAAAAGGAAAAGGACCCGCGTAAGACACAAGAGGGGAAGAAAAAGGGGGGGGGGAAGAAGTAAGCAGAATCGACTGGGTCGCGTAAATCAAGGGGTGGCCAGGTCGATTCCACTGCAACCCCTACGTTCGTGAGACTTCTATCACTGCTGGTGTTTTATCGAGCGGTTCCCGTGCCACAGCCTACCTTCAACCTTAAATTACAAGGTCGCCGCTATAGAAAGCCCGCAAAACACAGGTATTCCCTAGTGTGTAAGTCGTCGTGTCAGGGACGAAGACTCGAACGTTGTTAACGAAACGCTATCGTGTTTGGTTCGAACGACGCACAGGGTAACTTGTACAGAGTGCTTCAAGGTTGAGGACTTTCCGGAATAGACGACGAATTATTAGCGAGAAGATTGGGAAGTTTTTATTCGATAGATGGGAATATCTTCAACAAAAGAATTCGATGTTTCTAATGTAAAAAATTGGTAAATTTTCATTCGGGAATGTTTCGATGAAAAATTTATTGCTTGCTATCCATAGCTGGAAAATTAGATTATACGATATCGAGGGTTAAAAATTGGAATATGTTGGAATACGATCGTTGGAATCTTCGACTTAAAATTTTGTCGAATTAACTGCTAATTTGTCAGATTTTTAAGTGGAGGGCTTGTTCTTTTAAGGATTAGGGATCTGGAATTAGGGATCTCGAAATGGTGGAATTTTTAAATTCAGAATTTTATGGTTGAAGATAGTAAGATTAGGAATTTTATTGGTTGGAATATTGACATTTTTATTCTGACTGTAAGATATAAAAAAAAAAAAAAGAAAAAAGAAAAGAATCGTGGAATTTAAACTGGTAGATTTTGGGCTCTGGAGAATCGTATCTCTAAAATGTAGATCCTTAGAATTTAGGTTCCTGGGATTTAGGATTATATATCTTGGGATCTTGAAATTTAGCGCTCTAAGGATTAGCACCATGAAATTTACGAGACTAGAATCTAAAAGGATTAAAGACTCTATAACAGGAAATGTAGCTGCTCGGTATTATTTTAACCTAGATTCATCATCGTTATTCAACTAGAGGCTTAACAAGTCGAAACATCTCCATCCTTTCGTCAACAAATATTTTTCCCAATTTTAACTTCTCGGTCTGAAAAACCGAATCAAGCTATTCTTTCGCCTTTCCGCGTCGTTGACGTAGTCATGTATTTCATCAATAATTCTTAAAAGAATTCCTAAATAATAGACAACCCGATCAAATAGGTCAGGTAAAAATACGTGCTACTTATTTCGGACATATCTGTTGAAACATTTACGGAAATTGATCTATCGTTGAATTGACCAGAAAATCGTATCACGTATTTATAAATATATGACTATATGTATTTACAGACATACGTCTATACATTTTTGTAAGTACATAAATTAGTTTTGATAAATCGTAACGCAAAGTTACAAATTAAAAATTGTAATTAATCTTTTTTCAAATCTGCTTCTGAGGGAAATTTTACTTTCGAATATCTTGAAAATACATGGAATGCACGTAATATGCAAAAAAGGAAGTAAAATATAAAACAGCGAAACAAACCTTTGCATAATTGTATTCATAAAGATGACAGAAATTCGCATAAACTCCTTTAATATAATAATATATTAAATATAATAAAAGTACTGAAGACCTCCAGTACTTTTCAATTTCCTAGATAGGAAGCAAGCTGCTTCCCACGCATCAGTTCCATCTGAATTCTTACGCTTTCAATCATTACACATCACGATCTATCAAAAGCTATCTATCATCCACGTTGATAAGCAATAGAAAATTGTCGTGAGACTTTATGACGCGTACAGTTCTACCATTTCGTCGGATGAAATAGGATAACGAGTATGATTCAAGAGGGAAAGCGGAGGAGAAGGTTGAGAAGTAAAGGGGTGGTTTCGCGAATGGTTAAATGGAAAGCGATTTAAACCCCTCGGACCAGATTTATTTTGCAATTTAGCCTGACAGTATGCTGTTCATCTCGCGAATCTGTGATTTCCAACTTAAATAATTCATAGCCCCTAATACGAATAGTAATGACGGCCGTTTAAAATCCCTGTCCCGTTGAAATATTCAGGTGGCGAGGATTTTCCTCCATCGCCTCCGTCGACGAAATAAACGAAACCATAACTGTTTACGTGACGATTGAATTAACGATTGTAAATCAAAACAACGCCGCGAATATTTCAACGAGGGAAAGACAGGGTGAACCATTAATTCGAATCCTGTTGCTGACCAATGGGGGTGGGTGGAAGCGTGGAAACAGGCGATCATTGTTAGAGCGAGTGGTGATGTTGGAATCAGAGAAATCGAGAGAAGAATTTGGTCACTTTTATTGCATCTTTTTCTTTTTTTATTTGGAGGAATCCATAGGTCTGGCTTTTCGTTCGGTTTTTAGTTTAGTAATGGGGCGAAAGTTATAATTTTATTTTGGCATTTGAGAATTTAACGGTGAATCTTTAATATGTATCGATATGTTATACGCACGATGACAAAATAATTGGATATGTGTAGTCAATGTTAATTGCGTCAAAAACACGCGAAATATTAAAAAAGGAAAGAAAAACAGATAAGAAAATTTTCGTTACCCTCTATTTCATTTTTTAATCAAAAGACAAGAAACTTTCCATCTTCGTGCCTTAGTTTCTTAATCATAAACTAAGAAAATATCCGTTCATCCCCTTCGTTAACGATACGTTAAAAAGTAACCATATTATTTTTAATGCTCTCTCTTCTTCGGCTACTTCTTCTCTCTCTTCTTCCTTCGCCTTTGAGAACCTTCAAAGAAGAAAAAAGATTGCTGTTTCTTCTTGCAACCCTAATAAAATCCCCGTTTCCAGTGTGTTCCTTTAAAACTCGCGTTCCCAACCTGTATAAAGATTTTTATTCCCTATTCTATTCCCTACCTAAATATTCAATAAGAATTGCGTTCTGGAATACCAATTTTCAATATGCTTTTACCTGATTAAAAATGCCTTTTTTAAATACACGATCCTGCTCGAATCACGACCGAAAAAGGCTACTCTTTGGAGCGTAAGGTTTTGCGCAACAAAAATTTGGGCCACTCGTGGAAATACGATTAGACAATTCAATCCGTCAGGTTTTCTTCCAATTAATTGCTAACTCTTCCAACTTTAAAGCGCGGGGTTGGTTTTTGTTTTTTCCAAACACCAAAGAGCAACTCCGGAAGAATATCGTCACGAACATCGCATAAGGAAGGAGCAGAAGTCGAAAGGAACGCGATGTCTCGAAATGGAAGATGTTTCGCGAACTAGCTCCGTAAATCGCGTTCGTGGCGATGATTCGCGCGGAGCATAGGGTTGGATGCGACGCGATTCAGCAGAATCCGAAATTGCTGACTGCCACGCGGTCCTGTTTCCTGTTCTCGTGGTTTTATCCGGTGCCATCCCCGGTGGCTTCCGTGTTTACGCCACGCGAACCACCAGTTTTGCCGTATCCTCCTTTCGACCGCTTCCCTCATCCCTACCAGAGACGATTATACGTCATAATTTCCGTTTAATTGACTAATATCCTCACCACGGCGGCCAACAACCGGCCGAAAACGATAGTCGGAACACGGTTCTCTGTATATTAGGTTACGTTATAAGCGCGAGGCATTATCGCGTTATTACAACGGGGTGAAAACGCCAGTTGATCTCCTACGTATATACCGCGAATGTTGTAATTAAAATTTGTTGCTCCTACCGTGTTCGGAAACTTTGATTATAAAGGTTGATTACTGGTTGCATAGGTGGCGAGAGATGTTACGTTAGGTTATTGTAAACTATGATGGAAGTTTCGGTTGATCTGTTTAATGGATAGTACACGTTACATCATGGTGTTATCACGGGTATTACGATATCAGTTTAGTGGCCACTGGCATCGGATAACCCTACTTTTGATCTTGCTACGGATACATTTTGGTGGAGATTGCGTTAGATGTTGTAGGAGCTCGAGGAAAGTTTAGAAGTTAAACTACTCTGGCAACCTGTTTTTCCAACAGTTAGCTTATTTCGAGTCGTTTTACCAAGGTTATCGACCAAGGTTCTATCAGGATATAACTTCATATTTGGTCTAGTGACATTTAGGTTTAGTATGTTCCGAAAGAAACGAAACTCCTCAGAAACAGGTCGAACAATTAATTTAGTTAGTCCTTCTTAGTTGATATTAGATCGTAACAGTTACCACGTGTATCGTAAATTTGAATCGTCGTTCGCAATCGGATCGTATGGAATATTCTCAACGAAACAATACGTATCGCAATAAATGTGGTAAATTTAGTCGAATTTATTTGCGATGACGACTCTAGACAGTCGATCGATCTAAGGTCTTCTTCGAAATTTTATATTGGACGCGAGAAATTTTATATTGGAAATTAATACAAGTCTTACGTTATTGAATCATCGAACAGGTCTTTGAATAAAATCGAGCTTACCTTGGCACGTTTGGTGTACTTCAGGTATTGATAATGATGATTGTCATAGTTGAAGACATGAGGGGTCAAAGTGATGTCACGGTTTCGCGACATCTTGCCAGAGAGTGCTTTCTGTCTTTGCAGCTGCATCTTCTTGTTGTGTGCACGCAGGTCGGCCGCTGGAAAATTCAATTCGTAATGTAGATTTTCATAAACGAAACGCACGCTGAAGCAAAAGTCATGGGAAAGTTGGCCTCCGAAAATTCGGAATGACGAAACGAAGACTCATTAAACGCGTGTAAATAAATGAGTATTTGCATTCGACACACGCGGCGACAAGCTTTCCCATGATTTTTAAACAAACGCGACGACACTGTCGGCCACAACGCGATAAAACTCGGCTGTCGACGTTTACACGGCCGTTTCCGAATATTTTATGCCTCGTCCGCCGTAGCTTTATTAGTCGACCTGCGTTCGTTCGCATCGCGTTTAACTGCCAATGATGTTTTCCGCCCGTGTCTATAATTAAACGTAAAAACGAAGGCGAAATGAAAAGTATTTAAAATAACATTGGTGAACATCGAGAGTTAATCTCTGAAGATATCTCGAAACGTTCGCCGACGTGGGTGTTTTCCAATAATTTCGTTCGATGCGCGTACATTCTTCTTGAGCGTACATACGTGTATTGCCACTTATGCAGTTGGATTGACGTTGATAGATATTTTAACTTCTGTTGCTCGAATCGATATAACCGAACCATCAATTCGGATTTTCTCAAACAATATCACGATAATCTGTCGTTTCAGAGAAATATACGGATCCCTTCCATTATCTTCAAACTGTACTTATTACTTATGCAAATTGGATCGATGTTGATGAACTTTATGGATCTCGATTTCTAGAATAACATAATTGAAAATTCGACGTACGAAGCTTTAGTGGACGATCTTAACGAGAAATATCGTAGGAAATATCGCAGAAAAAACATTTTACGATACACGCTTGGCATTCCATTTACGATGTTCGGTCTGATTAATTAAGCGATGTGCCAAGTTCACCTTTGTATATGGAGAAAGAAAAGAACAAGTTGGAATTGTCTCTGAATTCCAAAGCGTAATATGTTTCCTTAGACTCGGACTCGTTCGTCCCTCGTTTCCAGAACACGCGGTCTCGTACGCTTTAACAGCGACATTATTGTTCTAACAGGCAATTATGAATATTCATAGTAGATGTGTTTGTCCGTGGAAGCAGGCGGAGAGACGCAAATACAGGCTCCACTGCTAAATCGACTACGCGCGGTTGCCTATGAATAAACTAACGAATTAATTTCACGTGTAAAATCAGAAAACGTTTGCGCGAATTCGAGATTACGAACGGTTCGTTAAGGTAATTAAACGACCCCTTCCTCTATATGTATCCTGTTTTCAAAATATATAACGAGAAAAAAAAAACATTGCTATTCATTCGTTACAAAAAGAAAGAAAAAAAAAAAAGAAAAATAAAATAAAAAAGGTTGTTTTAAAAAGAGATAAGAGAAATGTTTCCATTTATAAACGCGTGAAAATTCGTTTTGGAAAATTGATCGGGGACGTTCTCCGGTTTGATACCGCTATCGATATCGATTCTGAATTTTCGATACGCCACAAAGGAGTATCTCCTGGAACCATTAATTCGCCTCTCAAAAGCTGTCTGCGATAAATCAAACCGGCTTTCTGGATAATAAATCGAGTTTGCATGGCCTATATCCGTCTTTCCGTATCTTTCTTGTATCCTTTATTCCTGTATCCCTTTTTACATAACATCGTGAAAGGTGCGTTTTGTTATGCTAATTCAATTCTTAAGTTCGTCGCAATCCATGAATTTTGTACGTTTCGATCGAAAAGAAGATTTTCAATGTATTAGTCCTAAGACGCTTCAAGTTTTCGAGGGTTTGCTAACGTTTTGAATAGAACGCGAATATTTTCTTTTATTTTGCGTCTTACGGTTGAGAAAAGCACGATCCGATCGAAAATGAACGCAGAGAGGAAACGAGCCGGGGCGATCGAACGCATCGTAATCGGTTGATACAAGGAGAGAAATATCAAAGTTTTTCGGTATCTCGAGTATTTTAAGAAGATTCTACGCGAAGTTGACCTGAATACTTGGCTGCACGCGAAGAGAGGATGTCGCGGATAAATTGCCCCACGCGAGTTTCTTCAAGGCTGGAAGAACTGTAAAATTCTTCTACTTTAGACTTTCACGGAAATCTAATTTTCAACTCTTGGTACTTTATCTTGGTAGAAACTACTGTATAAACTTCTGCATCTCTTCCGAAATTTTATATCAAGTTAGATATATGTAGTTTTTATTCTGGGCGCTCTAGAAGGGCGCGGTATGCAAATCACGACACGCGAGCTTTTTTTTCAACGCTGAAACAACTGTAATATCGTTTTACGTTAAGTTTCGTTGGCGTGTTTGGTGTGCGATTAAATTCAAATAGAATTTATGTAGAAATCATTAAATTTATTATATAATACTACATAATAATATTTCATTACAGAGTACCATCTATTTTCGTGCGAATTTTTACGCAGACTGCGGCGAAAGAAAGTTTACGCTATTTCAAAATTGACACGTTCTTTCCGAAATGGATAGGATTTCATACTAAACGACGTCGTGCTAATAATTAAATTATATTCTGGCATGGGAAACGTACACGTGATACGCCACGCTTAAATGTCATTCAACGCCAAGGGGTTGATTTCTATTCCGATCTCGTGTAGATGATCCCTATTTTTAGAGTAACTTTTTTTAATATCGAACTTTACGAGAATCAGGTCATTCGTTATTCGTTTATCTGCATACGTATTTTAGTATACGAAAATTACATCTCTATTGGTTTTTTTATTTCCATGCCGCTTGAGGGTTAAAAAGAAGCGTCTGTATCTGTTGTAGCTAACGCGAGTCTTTAAAAAAACGATTTATAACAATCAATCGATTCATTTGTAATAATACACGAAATACAAAAGATATAGATAAAGACACAAATAACGTACTTGGACTCGCGATCAAACTGAAAAAGGGACAGTTTCTCTTCATGTACGAATGAATCTTTGCCAAGAATCTCGTATACGAATCCTCCGTCTCAACAAATTAGATTCGTTTTCAAAGTTGGCGAAATTTTATCAAAATAATAACGGAACTAAACAAAAGAATACTCGATCTCTGATTTCTCTAATATTCTACTATTCCAAAATTTTCTTCCGTTCAAATTCATCGACCAAATAGCGACATCAGGTCTATCCGTGTCACCTGTTTTATCTTTTGATCTGCAACGAGACCTGTTCCATAAACAGTTTGATACGCGAGAACGATGTTCGTGCGAGCTCGAACCCACTAACACCGATTTCCAGCGTTTAGAAAACGTTTCCGCGACGAGATACACGCGATCCTCACCTTTGCAGGGGCAGAATCCTTTGCAGGCGATGCGAACTGACGTGTGGTGGATGCAATTGTGGTATTCCAGTCGGCATGGCGAACTGTACGTGCGATTATCGCTTCCGCAAAGGAACGTCGGCTTCACCACAGGACATTCTTGACATCTGGAACAAAAGAGGGTAAGCACGCGCGCGCGCGTCGTTAAATGAAACTGTTCTCCGCGCAACGCTTTAATTGCTCCAGTGCATTTCCCTTCTATTTTCCCTCCGTTCTCCATTTCCATAACTTTGTTTTCACCGTACAAAGTGGACGATATTAAAATACCGCGAACCTACGCTCCCTACGAGCAGATTCTCACATTTTTAGATCTTTCTGTTTCCCCTCTTTTAACGATCTTCCCTCGTTTTGATAAACTTTCGCTTGGTAGTAGACTTGGAAACGCGGCATTTTCCCGGTTTGCATTCGTCGTCGTTGACACGAATGCGATCAGCGAATCGTTGTTAATATTTTATTTCTGATAGTGACATTAACATCTTAGTTTTGACGTTACAAAATCTGCGTTGCCTCTTTGTCCATCTTTCCACGTCTCGTCGTTATTTTCGTGCAATCGTCAGTTTCGATTATCAGTCTATCGCCAGCGTTTACGACTATCAAATTTCCAACTTACCAAAGAGCTGAATCTATCATCAACAAGATAAATTTATTTAGATTTTGTCGCGTACTCAATTACGAGTTTCTAGCAAGTAGTTGGAGAATGAATTTCATTTTTGGATGTATTCTCTCGTTCGCTCAAACTGTCTTTCTTATAACTGCTACCCTTTCAATTACACCATACAAGGATGATAACCAAGACAAAAATGATCACGCCCGGCTATTCGTTAAATAGAGGAATTTTCTTCCAAACAAATCTACAGTGTCTCCAAAACAAGTCGAAATAGCTCTGGCCTTTGACATAATACGATAAAAGCCGATTAAGAGCGGGCTTTTCATTACAGTAACGTAGCTCTATTAAAAAAGTAAATTACTCTATTATTCCCGGCTGTATCTGTTTTTTTTTTCTTTTACTAGAACAAAAGGTAATTAAATGGATTTTGCATATAGCGAGGAGCGTTCCTCGCCGTAATAGAGGAACTGTATTAAAAACTAAATTTCGCTTTTCACCTCGTGTCGTGTATCGTAATTACATAACATAATAACGTCGATAAAGTACCGGGGGCAGGGATGGTTGAGTTCTTTGTCAAAATTCGCTCGCCGTTCCCGCTCTCGCGCAGGGCGCGAAAAAAAATTCCGGAATTTCCGTAACGCTTGACGAGAGGAAGAGAGAGAGAGAGAGAGGGGGGGGGGAGAGAGAGAGAGCTTCATAATCGTTAAGCACTGCATCGTCGTAACACGAAATTACCAGGCTGTAAGGGTTGGGCGCCAGTCTGCGCGCACCAACAATGTTGCATGTCTCGTGAACAGGGATGTCTCGTAAACTGAAATACTATTATAATGCGTTTAGCGTGCTCGCACGAGCGGCTATGTTAATTATAATTTTATAATATTACTTCCTGCATATATTATGCGGCGGCCATTAAATTTTCTTTGCTTAGAATTCCCTTAACGGGACAGTGAAAAATGTTCCAGGCACCGGAACCGGCGATAGCGCATGGGACAGAGCCAGATAAATATTGCTGCGAATAGTGTAACCTGTGAATACGAGTGTATTCTTCCTGTGTTTCGATAATGAAAGCATTCTCGTGTTTAGAATTTATTCGTTAGACGATAGGCACCGTGTGAATTAAGTGATTTATGGTCGCGTTGATGGTGTTGCCGTTATTCGGGATTTTGGTGCAATACTCTTGGTGGAATGGTTTTTGAGATTGCACCGACTAATCGTCGAGCAACTGATTTAGTCTTTTTAACTAGATTATCAGAATTACCTTGTGATTATCGTAGATTTAAACAGGTCGTCGTTTACGATCGGATCACGTTGAATCTTCCTAATGGAACCATACAAATTCCAATAAATATAATGCAATGAGTTTCTTCACGCGTGTAACTAATTCGTGGATACACTGATTCTACCGTTGTAATCGTTTCACTGTCTCATGCTTCGCATCAATTTTCTATAAAAAAAGACAATGATCTACCCACTTTTCAATCATAAACTCGTAACGCTTGTCCCAATTACAACAATTTTCCTCCGCTCTTTAATCAACGAAGATATACGCGCGGTATTTACAAAAACCGAATCCACTGTCCGCTCGTTTCATTTTCTAGGCATCACATCAATTTTCTTCGAAATTAACCAGTCAAAAAGGACGACGATCTTCCTACTTTTCAATCATTAACTCGTAACGCTTGTCCCAATTACAACAATTTTCCTCCGCTCTTTAATCAACGAAGATATACGCGCGTTATTTACAAAAACCGAATCCGCTGTCCGCTCGTTTCATTCTCTTAGGCATCACATCAATTTTCTTCGAAATTAACCAGTCAAAAAGGACAATGATCTTCCTACTCTTCAATCATAAACTAGCAACGCTTTACCCCGATTACGACGATTTTTCCGCAATACCGAGCTAACGAACATATACATACGATATTACAAAAACTTCTCAATTACATCCACTCGATCGAGCCGCAAAAATTTCAACCGTAAATTACAATCTCTTTTCCGCTGTACGGAGAATCCGCTAGGCGCTTAATGATTCCTCCGCTTCATCCTCCATCTTTAATCCCCGAAACGAAAATAAAAGGAAGAAATTACGCTCCTTCAGGTTGCGTCAGCTGAAATTCTCGAGCCGGTTTCTCGATTAGCAAGCTCGGATCAACAGTTGCAGCTACGAAGAGCACGGTATAAATGGTACCGCGTAGAATTACGAGCGGTTATGGCGGCATAATAAAGAAGGGTCGCTCTGCGGATTCGGCCACAATGCCGACCCGCTAGGTTGCGCCTCCAGAATTTGTGGTTGTCGGCAAACGCGTAATTAGTTTAAACCGAGTAACGCGGTAATTAAGCCGGTTTAACTCCTTTATCAAGACGAGGGCCTGCGGCTTCTCGGCCTCGTCGTTTCGTCGTCCACGAGAATTCGCCTGCTGAGTCGCGCTAGGTGACTTGCAACGGTCGTGGACACATTTCTAAAGGATAAAAGACAACGAAGGTTTAGTATCAGGAAGACTCGATATTAATATTTCACATTCGGGAGCAAACGTTCGATTCCAGTCGTCTCTGCGTGTTTTATTAAAATGAAGAGAAAAGGAACAAAAAATCTTTTGGACTGGTTGTAAATTTCATAGGTAAAAACTTTTCAAGAATTTCTCATTTTTATGTCCAAATGTTTGGCGAAGATAATTTCTGTGGTACAAGAGAGAGCAGACATAATTGGCAAATTGGTTAATTAATACCGATAGATTGTTTCTTGATTGTAGGAGATTTTGCGTGTTCCTATGCATTTATGGGAAGTTTGACGGTGTAAGAAGGCGCATGATACGCGTGATATGCGGAAACACGCGAGACATTATATTCGGTGGATGAACAAAATTTCTGTCAAAGTTCCATTTCTTTGGTCGTGTCCATAAAAATAAGAGATTGTACAAACGTTGGCAGTCTAGTTGTTAACGGCAGAAACTGACTCAAACTCAACTCCATCCAAAGCAAATACATCGATCCTTTACTTACTCGATAACTTCTGAAACCACAATGTCGGATGTAAATAACGTGTACTAGCATCTCTTCAGTCTGTTAAATCGAAAGTATTGTGTGGAAACCGCGAGATTAAAATTGTTACTTATCAATTATTCGATCGTTTCGATAACGTCAGAGTCGATTGGCTACGTAATCTCGATACCTGCTTCCGGGAACGAATTAATTCGCGCGTGCGTTCGATTGCATTCGTGCAATTTCGTTTGCTCGATGAAACGAAACCGCTGGTCGTAATTAATCGAGCATCGTTACAGATTGTTAATCGACGATTTAATCCCTGGCCTGTATCGATGGGAAACGGATGGCTCTTTATCCGTTCTTCAAACATCTTTCTTTCCTCAGGTAGGAAGATTAGGGCATTAAGATAAAAAAAGAGAATAAAAAAAAAAAAGAAAAGTTGCTGCTTTTATGCCGAGAGAGAAATTACACGAAATATTCTCGCTGAATTTTTCAAGCACCGTGCTTTGCAATAATTTTACGGTAGAAGAAATACGCTCGTGACCCTTCTTTGCACGGAGAACACAATTTTCCCTGGAGATGGTTTTCGAGAACAGAGAAATTCGAATCGAATTTCGTTGCGCACTAGTCAGAATGTTCATATTTATGTAAACTACTAGTCGGCCTCCTTTTCTCTGCGCTTCTCTCTGCGGGCGCTCGCAAACTTACGTCCGAAATGTTTAAATTTTGAACAAGAATTCGCCAGCAAATATTCCTTTTTTTCCTCTGTTACTTATTCACGGCTGTTGATACACACGTGTAACATATATCTAACATTCGAACATATATGCGTAACATATAGCGTTCCAATATCTTATAGATTTATCGTACCGAGGTTTAACACGTAGCGCGTGTTTTACGCTTAACATCGCACCTTTCACATCGTGTCCAAAGTAACCTCCTAATAGTTTACCCTGCTACTCAATAAATTTGATAGATTCCTATCACAACGTACATACTATCGTATGGAATAAAATCAGCGAAAATACCGTCACACAGAACAAAATACTAAATACTATATAACATATATAATAATAAGAAAATACTAGCTCCAATATTTCAATAACTCTAATAATTCGCTGTCTATTACATTTAATATTCGCAAGCTATAAACGCATGCCAAACAGCCACGATCAAACCGTAATTAGCCAACCCTAACTTCAAACAGATTCGCGTCACGGATTAAACTCTGCACCCTTTCTAAACCTTGCTTTTAAGAGACGTCAAACGAGAAAGGAGCAGAAGATAAAATTGCGAGAAACCACGCTGCGGTAGAATAAAACAAGAAGTCTCTTCTAGCTTCTTGGAGGGGGGCGGGGATGCTGTTTCGAGAAGAACCGGAGAGACCGAGAGAAAAAGCCACTCGTCTCTTCACATTATGCCGGATGAATTTTCGTCTGTCCGACCACGGTTTCAACGAGTTCTTATCGCGGCCAGCATCACCGCGACTGCGACGCGTACCATGGGTTTTCACGAGGACGTTTCGAGTGCCTTTCGCCAGTTTTGAGGTCTCGTTCGAGGCCGACGATAGAACGCGCGAAACGAGAGAGACCGGCCACGTTACGAGCCTTAGCCGAGTGAATTTACGCGCCACTGTTACGTGCCTTCGAGTTTCCTAAAGTTATCCCTGACGAAATTGCCCGACTAAAACCTGCCGATACGGTTTTAAAAGCCTGATAAGCTCCGTAAACGCTCGCCGAAGCCGCGGCGAATCATAGAAGCGTTCCATTCGCTTTTAATTTCGCCGTTCGACGAAATGTTTATTCTTCTGCTTTATGGCGGTTGCGCCGCATTAAAAAGTTAAAATCCATTAGGGCGGCTTAGGAAGTTTGCTTTTGTTAATCACGTTGCTTCCATTGCTTTTCATTAATGTATATCAACGTAAGGGTGTAACGTTTGATACATAATATTATGGTAGGTAGTATAATAATATAAATACGTATAATACTCTGCTGAAGATCATAGTGGAGTCCATGAAAATTTCGGGATTGGGGTCGAATTTATTTAGTCGTAATTATGTTGCAAAATTTCTTGCTGTCAAAAAACAAAATTCTTTTAAGTAGAGGCCAGGTGACAAGAAATAATTGAATTTGAAATTGTCGAATTCAAAGGCAGTTTCTCGTTGTTGGAAGGCAAAAAAAGAAAAAAGAAAAAGAAAGAAGAAACAGTGGAACGTAATCCAAAGCGCCGTGGAATTCTTTTAGTCGACTATTTACCGAAGGAGATTAAAATAAATGTTTCCTGATACAATATGTTTTACTTCCATGGAAATGGAATTTTCTCCCCCGAGATCGAATTTTTTCGTAGAAAATGTTTCTTCCGATATTTTATTCCCATTTTGAAGCAAACAGAGCTGTTTGTGTCGAGCGACATTTGTTTACCATTCCTTTTATAAATCTAATTGAAATAAACGTACAAAATTATCTTATCTAAATTCTGCTTGCACATAATGAAACGCGTGCGATTAAAAAGTAGCGTCAAATATTTTTCTCTTTACAAAATACCAAAAATTCTGATACACGAATTCGATCGTTATGCAGTGACCAATCCTGGTCTTCGTACGTCAAAAAATGTTACAAAGTTTCGTAACTTTGCACGGGTACAAATTTGCATAGTTACTGCATGCATATATTGTGCAGCCATATGAAAATAGTTTTATTTCGATAAAGATAGTTGCTTACTTAAACGACACAAAGCCTTTTCATAAAGCGTACGAAAACTTTCATGGATAATTATAACTGAAAGGATATAAGATTTCCAATTTTGCTGTTAAATTCGTATCTTCCTAAATTCTTCGGTCGAAGGGAGCTGGGAAAAAGGAAGGCGGAAGCTTCGTTGATAATGAACGTGCCAATCCGTCTTTAATCCAAGGCTTCCATATCGATCCGACCCGTGAGAAGCACGAAACTTCGATCAGGTGCTATCATCGGGGAAAAAAACTTTTGGTCCAAGCCCGGCGGTCTTTCGAACCTCTCTCTCTCTCTCTCTCTCTCTCCCTCTACGAAATTTTCGCATTTGAAGCGAAGGTGGTTTAACTTCGAACGTTTGTCGCGAGGGTACGAGAATTTATTTCGCCAGTTTTAAAAGAAAAGCTGCAACTTTCGTTCAAATCACGCGTAAGGACAAAAAATTATCCGCAGCGGTTTCTCCGCGAATCAGCTTAACGTTCTTTACGCTTCCTTTTAGTAAACTTTCATTACAAAATTCTTCGTTCTGTTTATCATAGATTTCCTTTTCTCTGCTAAAGTTAAATGTAGCTGTTGTCGTGGCAACGTTCGGCAGGAAAAAATCAAAAGTTAGCTAACGCGAACTTTCCACGCTTCGTCGAATTCACAATATCGTTTACGCTAAAACCGATCCGTCATTTCTCACCCTCGGAACAAAAAAAAAAAAAAAAGAAAAATCAGAGAAGGGGGAAAGAGAGTTTATCAACACACCCTGAATCCCATTCCATTCCCCGTGTCCTCGCCTCAATTTGTATTCAAATTCCCGAATTTCATTCGCTGCCACTTCCGTAACTACACGAAGGCCCGTTTACCATACTGTATACCCGAAGGAGTTTCCCCGAACCAAACAGAACTCGTACACAGCTCACCTACAACGTTTGTAGCGCGTTTTGCACCCCCTTACAAAGTGCGTTTCGCTTAAAAACCTGTCACTAGCTAGAATATTTATTCTGCAAAGTCGAAGCGCGTTTCTCTATTGTGCAGTAATGCTCGCTTAAATTTCATTGAACAGGTATCGATTCCGTGCTATGAATACCGTGGAACCGCCTCCCGACAACGAAAGAGAACGCATCTGACGAGAACAAACGAGGAAATACCGTAATACCTTTTTGCTTACTATCACTGGCAATAAGATTTCGATCGAATGGAATACACAGCGCTAAGCCGATTAGTAATGCCAAAGTTTTCACGAGAAACGTAGAACGTTACGATATTGTATAAAACACGTAGGAAGATTATGCCAATTAAGGGATGACAATTAACGAGTTACTGCAGTTCATGGATTTTCATTGTTCCCAGCAACATTTTGTCCGTTCGTTATTTTTCGCTAGATAACAAATAAAAATGTTGAATTCTATTTTGCATTTTGTCCATCTACTATTGCTACAATTTAATTTTCCTAGGTGTTTTGTTACAAAAATTTTGATATACTGTAGAGCTTCGATTATTCGAATGATGGACAGAAGGTGGTTTTCAGCTAAAGGAATTCTTCGCTAGATAACAAATAAAAACTTTGAATTCTATTTTGCATTTTGTCCATCTACTATTGCTACAATTTAATTTTCCTAGGTGTTTTGTTACAAAAATTTTGATATACTGTAGAGCTTCGGTTATCCGAACTAAATGATGAACAGAAGTTGGTTTTCAGCTAAAGGAATCTCAATGCTAATACGGTACTTACTTTCCCGATGTTCATCTTCATGTACGTATTTAAAAAAGAAGATAAATATTAATCTCAAGATTTATGTTACGTAAAGTTACGTTCCTTTCCTACCTCCTACCACCTTAACTCTATTTTTAAAGTATCGATTACTTGAAAACGTTGAGGAATATCATCATCGCCATGATATTCATGTTTCAATTCGTTATTCGAGCCGTAATACAACGATGGTATATCATGGTCAATCGAAGAAGATTCATCCGTCAGATCGAAACAGTTCTATCACGTCGTTATCGCAATCATCGAATCCTGGCATTATGTTCAACGCGGAAGCAGTAGTTTCTTCCTCATCTATCGTAATATTATCTTCCACTTTTTTCCTGCATGATATCTCCAACAAATGTAGTTCGCTATATTTTTCCATGCTCCTCTTAGCGTCACACATTTGACGCCCATCCAAGCGTATGCCAGCATATAACAGCAGTCCTTTAAACGTAATTGCCTGCATCGTCATCTCGCCAGTAGTATCGTTGTTGATCATCGATAGACATTTTTCCAGGTGATCGAACCTTTTACGATTTTACGAACGAACGTGTTCGAATAATGAAACGTTGGCGTAATAGAGAATTCGGATAACGAGAGTTGCGATAATCGAGATTCTACCGTATTATATTTCGTTAGCCAAGCGCCGCTATGTTTGCTAGTAAACTTACAGGAATGGTATTTACCGTTTTCGTTGTTAGGTTCCAGTCATACCGACTCGGAGATAGTTAAGGTTGGATAGTTAAATCGGATCATTCGAACATAGGCGAAACTATCACGGTCGATTTTGGACGAACGCTACCTACCTACCTACGTGTCGCTGTACTTTTCGCAGTTCCACGTACGCGGCCGATTTTTATTTCTCGCGACGTCGGGACGCCGCAGCGTATTACGGTCGAACGACGGTTTGTTCGGTCGAACACGCATTTTCGAACACGTTCCCGTACCCTTACACGGAACTTTTGATTTACACGAGCACCGTGGAATTCCATGAATGCGAAATGTAATCCTCTGGCCGTTCCTCTTTCGGCCCCTCCCTACACCGCTTCCATGATTCTGTCCCATCGCGTTCCTACGTCGCTATATTTCTGGCAGTCGACCGGCCCGCCGAAACTTTGCCTCTCGATCGGCCCAACTGGATAACAAACGACGTGAACCCGTCTTCGCGACGAAGTACGACGTTCGCCGATGGTTCTCTGTCTGTTCGCTTTCTTTCGCCGAACATATCGGTCCGACGATAAAGTTTCGCAGGAACTTGCTTACTAATGTCTTTATAAGGCTGGTTGTTTGCGATGTGAGGCGAGGAACGAGGCGCGGTTGGATGTGGTAGGAAATGGATTATTTGCGTTGGATAGTTTCGACGATAAGAAGCGTAGGGTGCGTTCACTGTACTCGATCGCGTAATAGGAAATTTCTTCCAGGGAGGAAGATGATTCGGAATCAAGAAAGCGAAGAATTATTTGAGAGGTTTCGTTTGGAAAAGTACCGTGTACGGAATGTATGGTAATTTCAATAAAAACGATACTTTCGCAGGCGGGAATTATTCTGCGAAAACTAAACCGAACGTATATCCTTTAATCATTCGTCAATTAGGAGATCGTGCAGGACAGAAATCATCCTGAGAAGAATGAAGAGATACCGTTGGGACCTGACAGACAAAAATTCGCTGAAAAACAATTAGACGCGAATTAGTTCAACGAACCGAATTTAGCGAATAATTAAAATTCCTGTGGAAAGAATTCGTCCATTGGCATAATACGTCTCTGTGGACGATTCTCGCATTTTTTTTTCTTCTTAGAAAAAGCACCCACAGGAAACCGTAAAGTTCGGTTAATGGACATCGAGAGTCCGCATTTTGGATGCACCTAATTGTCTGTCCCGTTTCCCTGTCGTTTTCCGCGGCTCTGAAAGCGTGATCGTCGCCAAAGGCATGCTCTAAGGGGAAAGGAAGCGAAAAAAAAGAAAAAAGATAAGAGACGGGATGACAGCTTTGTGTAAAATATAGGCGGATCGTGGGAAGCGAAGCTGCTGCTTGATAAAAAATGATATCATGGTTTTTTACGAGTTTGGTGGTAATCAAAGTGGTCTGCCGAGTGTGTTTCGTTCAAGAAGATGCGATACGACGTGTACGTATTAGGCGTCGAAATTATTATTCTTATCGCGTGCGTCTAATTTTGATTCTAAATTTGATAAAATTGATTTTATTCGATAACATGTTGAATGATACATGTTATCGTTCAAAAGTTATCGTTCTTATTACGCGTTGGCCATTTACTTCGGTTTTTGGCCACAACGATTAACAACGTAACTTTTGTACTTAACGTTATTACTCTTACTGCCAGTTTATAATTTTAATTCGAAGAATTTATTCGATAGCTCGGTTCCTTGTGTTCAAAAGCGTTCTCTTAATTGCACGTCCATAACTTTATTTCCGTTTTCAGTTACTCCGTGTTACGATATAATTGTTGCGCCTGAAATTACTCTCACTACATGGCCATAATTTTACTTCCTTCTCTACCGACTCTGCTTAGTAACGTAACTCGAATTCTCACGTATGTCCTGCGCTCCAATCGAGTTTCCATAGATTACATTTAAGTACACCAAGTTACTTGCGAACGTTTTAACCAATTAATAAATAAACTGGCACGAATCGCCAACGGAGGATCGTATATCGTATAAACAGCATGCCATCGGAACGTTTTGTTCGTAGCGTTCGTTTCCTGCGAACTTGTTTAAACGACGAAAGCATTTTCCGTGGGAGCACGATTCATTGTTAGGCAATTAAATGGCCGACAAAATGCAAGCAGAAACTTTCACTGCCATTTTTTTTTTACAAACGAGTGTTTTCTTTTTCCTTTTCCCCTTCTTTTTATTTTTATGATCGCGCGGCAACAGCAGAACGTTCGATGTAAATGTTAACCGGCGCACGAAGGGGAATAGGAAAGCCTTACACCCCAGCGTGTTCAAGTCGGCCAAGTGGAATACAAATGGAAGTAAAATGTCCGCGTAGCTCTATTATCGGCCGGGCCATTGAAATTTTATACCGGTTCGATGCATATTAAAACGCGGAATTACTCCTGGCTCGTAACTTGGCAAAATAATAGGGCTCGAATGTTCGACGTCGAGTGCACTGCACGCGTAACTTTCAATCACGATTCACGTTTTAATGCGTATCGAACGCAACGCTCGTTCCAGGTTCTTTTTGCGATACCTGTACGAGGCGATTTTATTTTATTTTATTTTATTTTATTTCTCGTTCCGTTTTGTTCCGTTGATAGTTTCTAAACGGGGTTGTTCGCTACCATCGAAACACATAGTCACAAAAATGGTTGCGCATGGAAATATCTAAAAATCGGAAAATAACCTATTCCCACGGTGCAATTTCGATGAAACAATAGCAGAGGAAAACTAGAAAACAATCGAAGCGCGTTTTACCGTAATTGCAGTATTAACGAATAAAGATATCCGTTATATCTATCGGCCGTGGTACGATTGTTTTCCATTCAACGTGTGCCTTTTTTCTATCGTTCAAAGATTTCTTATGTTTAGAAAAGATACGATTATTTTTCTAACGATAGTTCGGCGTAATCTTCCTTAAAAGAATAGAAATTTCTACTCGAAACGTATCTGCCGCTTTATAATTCGTAACCTTTCAACGTACGACAAACGTATTTTTAGACGCTGTTCGTCAAAGAAAAAATACTTCTCGCGAACAACGCGCAGACAATAGATTTTTTTACGGAAAATTTACGGAGAAGGACTTTCCGCGCTACGGACGTAGTTTAATTCGCAAGCAAACGTTGCTGCGTCTATACGCACGGTATCGTATCTCAAAAGGATCAGCGAATAACTAACGAATTTATAAAAGAATCTCCGCGATCACCGCGATACTTTGAAACGTTTCAGCGTTCTTTTCAGCGACCATCTCGTTCCGTGGAACGCTTTACGTTCCACGGCGGTAAAATTCGAGAGTTGCCTCGTAGAATCGTCGCCTTTTCTTCTGCTAATTCCGAGGAAAAGAAAGGCGAAGCGTCGTTCCAGTAGAAAGTACAAAACGCCACTTTGTTCTTGTAATAATTACCGCGAAAGGAGGCAGGTGGCTCGTGCAGGCTGAATTCAAGCGGTTAAGTGGCAAGCTCGTGTAAAGTTTAAACGTTGTTAACCCGATTTCAGTTTGGCGATCGTTATCACGCGGCTATGAATTTCGAAGTGGCGTATCTAATCCACGCCGTATGATCCTAAAAATATCTGAAGAATCTGATCGATTCGTTTTTTTAATACTTTCTCGATTCTCAAGAATCGCACGTGTTTTCGTTTTCAGTTTGCATTACGTATGAAGAAGTATCGTTCTCCTCGTTTCTTCTTTTATACATCTTTTCTTTCGTTTCTTTAATTTTTTCCTGTTTTTTCTTTTTTTTTTTTTTTTTTTAGCGAGGATATTACGGTGGATAGGCAGAGTTCGCCGGAGAACAGATTTCGCCGTTCATCGTAGCATGAATTTTCGATTTTTCGTAAAACTGGCGGATAGCGGAGACGGAGGCCATTATTTCCGTGGAAATTAAAAGTCTGGTTCAATTTGTTACTTGTTCATCGCCTGGAATATTCCATTCTGCGGTCGCAACAACCGCGCAAGAAAATGGTGTAATTACTGCTTCGTAGGTATCCTCGATTTCCTAGATTATTCGATCGTTTTGCTAATCGCGATTAAAAAATTCCACCTACAGAGACGCCGCTCCTGTCATTAAATTTATCGCGTAAAATCTTTCATTTTGTAGAATCACGATTTAAATGTCCCTTATTAGAAGAAAATATATTCGCGTATTGACGATTGTTGTCCAACTGATTCGTTAAAATAATATTATTGCACACGATCCATTGATACCTACTGGAGCGAGAACGTTCTTAAGTAGAAGAAACCCATCGATGATCAGACGCTTCTAACCCAAACCTATTCCATCTCTGTTCCTCTTGAAAACCAATAATACAACAAATGTCAAGCTCGATTAAAACGATTTGAACTTTCTCGCAATTTCCTCGTAATTTCAACGAAACGAGCAACCGAATGCAACGCAGCCGAAACTAAATATACACGAGCGTACATTTTCCATCATTCGCAACGATCGATCAACACAGCTTCAACTTTCTCGCGACTTCTGCCAGCCGTATCAGCGAAACGAGAAACATAATACGAACACTGGAATAAAGCATACAGTGGCGATTTATCGGTCGTTCGTAGAGATCGATTAACGAATAACAAGCGAAACCGAATCCAACAGCGCACAGTGTACCGGGCGACAGTGCATTAACTAGGTCCCGCGAGCGCGTGGCAGCCATGGCCGCAAAATACGCTTGGAGACCGC
This sequence comes from Bombus waltoni, assembly GCA_014737395.1. NCBI lineage: Eukaryota > Metazoa > Arthropoda > Insecta > Hymenoptera > Apidae > Bombus > Bombus waltoni. The sequence goes on along the minus strand of JACXII010000066.1, from coordinate 196,307 downwards.
AGTCTATTGCAGTCGGAATTGCATGTAGCGGCATTCATTTCGGCGTCCGGTTAGGGACACGCATACACGACGATGCAAAGCCTAATTCGCGCGAGTGTCATTGGCCGAGACGCGTGCACAGAGAGACGGCAAAGGGCAGCAAGGAATCCAATCGGCTAGACTAATTCGCACGGTGGCTCGTCGATACGTTTCCGCGCGTAAACACGCGGTTTCCGCTCGAAATGAGCCCGCTGTTAATCCTGCATCCCTCTATATACAGGTAATTCGGTGTTCGTCGATAAATTCCACCCCATTGTTTCTCTGTCTCTTCCTCTTATTTTAATACCTTCGCTGAATCGCGTTGTTCGTTGATCGGAAGTTCCTTTGGTTGGAAAACAAAAGATTATATATATATATATATATATATATATATATATATATTTTTTTTTTTTTGTCAGTCGATGGAAAAGGAAGGGATATTGATTTTTTAACTCCATATCTGGGGATCGGCATTTGTTATCGACGGGATTGGTCCCATCATGGAATCATATTATATATATTATTAATATTAATTGTTATTAATTGTAATCCTGCCGTCAGTGTAACGTGAGAGTAAACTCGCACAAGTCAGATACGGAGCATTATGAATCGTATATTTTACATATCATTATGTAGAACGAGCAACGAGAGTATGAAAATTTATCGTTTGTGAGAGACCGGGAAGATTTTGTACGTTCGATGAGAGGTGGAAGAAATTTTGTCAAGCAAACGATCATTTTCTGAGTTGTTCGTCCGGTGTACTTCTTCGTTTCGTTATGCCGTGAACAGGTTAATTAGGATCGTTCTCGCTCCTGCAAGTTACGTACCAATGTAACAAACGTTTCAGCGCGTTAAAATTTAATATTTGCCATTTTTTTAAATAACGCACTATCGTAGACTCGTTAATAGAAAATAGAAATATAATAGAAAATAGAAAAAATATAAAACGACAGCCAATACGATATCTTTTAACGAGATAATAGGCGTTGTCGAGTAGAACAGTCTTGTAATTAACGCGACGTCGACCACAGAGTAGAATAGGTCGACGCGTAATCAGACACCGCCCAGGGAAACTTAATTTTTACTTTTCTACCAAGCTGTAAATTCTGTTCGAGATTTTGACAAGAGAACGAATAGAAAATCCTAATCACCTACCTTGAACACGGAACTGTTTCTTCGCTGCTTTCAACGAGAGAAGAATGTTCCGACGAGTTTGCACTTTCAAAGAAATTTCTGTTTACGACGTCTAGGACGAGTTAAATTTTTCCGCGGCCGCCACGGGACAGGTAGAAATTAATCTCCCGCGGTGCCACGAAATTTACGACGCTTGTAATGTCGCCCTCAACCGTGCTCGTACAAGTGTCTCCCATAATTTTTCAACACGTCACGATGTTCCTCTTGATGCTCCTTTCCAAAGAAATCAAAGGAATTCGATTCCCCCGTTGGAAACTTTACCTCAAGATTTTTCTTTTTTCTTTTTTTGACGTAGAGATGAATATTGGATTCTATCTTTGTCTCGTGTAAATAGAGGAAATATATATATCGTATAATTTGGGTTATATCAGTCGTTTGAACGTATATATGTCACTAAATATCTACGCGATCTTCGCTGTCTGTATATCCAGTTTATAGAAGTGAAAATATTTTACTCTGTTCGAACGTTCTTCGTTCCATCTGTTTCATTTCAGTGCTCGAACTTAACACGTTCAATGCGGAAGACGCGAACGTACGCGTCATCGGGATTTCCTATTTTCCTTGCGGACGACGCCTGGATAAATGGATACACGATATAGAAAAATCGATTTCCGCCACCAGGGACTTCCTTCGATTTTGTGTGCCGCATCGAACGTGCTGAAAGCAGGGATCGAATGAAACTGTTAAGATTTATAAATAAAAGTTATTTGCCGATAATCTGTCAATAATCTATTCCTCCGTTTTAAGCCAACTTTATACGTCGACGCTTTAATCGTATCGTAAAAGTTCAGTTCTAATTGTCACTTTGCATTGCGTTAGCAAAAATTCTGAAGGATCGTGTACTTTTTTTTAACAGATATTTCAAGGTAAAAATATGAGAGTTAGAATTCGTTTTTAATTAGCGTTATTTAAGAAGTTGGAAGCAGGATAAGTAGAGAAGAGAAAGCAAGTTCTGATTTTTAAAGATATATAAGAGTTTTGTATTACTAGGAGCAAGAGGGCGATCGAAGAGAAGAAAAAGCAAAGAGTAATATATCGTATCTTCCAAATTACTTTCATTAGATAATGCTCGTCCTAAGATCACCAGGAACACTCGGCTTTAACTTTTTCAAAGCAAAACGAATGTTCTTGTTATCTGGAGCTTGTTTCTTCTTCAACGAGAATAAAAGTTTCCAATTTATGCAAAAATGTGTGGAATAAAAGTTTCAGTGGATACGCTTTATAACACCGTCGTCTACAAACAGAGAAGATAGTAGTCTAAAAAATTTCATAGCAAATTAGAAATTTCTATATCTTGAAAGAATTACAACGCGATAAAGCGATTATTATTTCTTCCACTCGTTTTACTTATATTCGCAAAAATACGAATGCGCATAAACAAATACCATGCACTCTGTCCATTGAAAAAAAGAAAGCGACCCAGTCGACGGTCCAAAGTATCAAAGAACGAACCGAGATAATGAAACCTCCATTTCGTCTCGTCACGTAACTGCAAGAAGTTAAGAAGACCGTTGAATAACTCTGACATCCAGTCCATTTCCAATTATTCACGCCTCAGGCGAACAGCAGAAGAACAGGATTGATTTTCCTCTTGCCCCGAAAACGTGACAAGGTTTCCACGAGGCAAGAAGAGGCTTTTTAAATCGATAAAGAGTCCAGTGACCGCGAGCTCGACGCTGCCGAGTGCAATTTTACATGCCGTTTGTTTCGACGAGCTGCCAATTCAGCCGCGATGAAGAGGAACGAGAGTCGAAGAAAGAGACACGACGAAAGAGAGAGAGAGAGAGAGAGAGAGAAGAAGGGGGAGGGGCGAGGAATGACGAAGAAACGAGAGCTCACCTTGGGCACGAGCGAAGCTTACTCGGCAATAAAGACGAGACGAAGCCCTCTCGTCGCGGAAGGGCTCGAGAAACGGTGACAAAATGCGCGCCACGGATCCCTGATGCTCGTCCATCATCGCATTACCTGGCTGCTTATCGACTGAAGATACTCTTTCCGCCATTTGTCCTTGCTACCGCGTCATTCCACTTTGCAGAAACGACCAACGGGACCGTACTCCGTTGCCAGCCGCTGTCGAAACGGCGTTTCGTCGGAATTTTTCTTCATTACGTTGTACTTTTCAGTGTATTAACCGGGACGCTTCCGAGAATATAATTCTAGGTCACAAGGAAGGTATCGAAATCTCATTAATTTTCCCTGACCGACAGTTTCTTAATTTGATTAGGTTTCCGCTCCACTGTTTCTTCCCTGGGGTGGAATATTTTTAGTCGTTCTGGGACGGATTCTCGTGTACAGGCAATAAAAGCGAGCGACTTCCATGAATCTTTTCTTGGAATAACTACCGGCTATATGCGACTAGATGTTTTCTATGTAAATGATGTAAATAGATGTAAATAGTCTTGAAGTATAAATTCTATGTTTCTATTACAGGTACTTTTATCGTTTTGTTGTAGGTATATATTGTACGAGTAGTTTGATCATCTTCGATGACGCATCCATCGTTGACGCGCAGCGCAGAATCTGTCACGGTCGTGAGAATGCAAAGACGAGGAAATCTTCTTAAAGGCAGATGGTTCACGCCGCGATTGAACCTATTTTCGAAAGAGAAATATGAAGAATTGGAAAGTTCCAACGTTTAGAAGAAAAATTTACTTCTTTCGCCGGATAAATCGAGCTTGTATCGTTTAAGAAAATGTCATCGGCAAGTAATTAAATGGGAATTGGAGGTTCAATCTCTGGGGAAATTTGTAACGAAGCGAATAAGCCTTGTTCGAAATTGTTTAATCAACTAGTCAGCGTGCGTACCAGTTAGCAAACGATAGGAAGAATCGAAATAGAAAAAAATTACATCTGCGTTTCAGGACTTCGTTTACATCCCAAAGAGGTCTAGTATCTCGTATAACTGGTAATTAGCTCTCAAAAAAAAAAAAAAAGAAATGAAAAATCATAATTCATAAAAATCACTCGCTTTCGTCATTGTTACATGAGAATCCTCCCTTAAGAATTTTTTTTATCTTCAGTGTATAGTCTTAATTCAAAAGGACGTATCTAACCAAAAAGTGATTTTAAGAAAAAGTGACTTTTACTATTCAACAACCAGACATCGATTTCGCGTACCAGAATATAAATTGTTATATCTTCAGTTTCGATGCAGATGCGGCTTTCTTATTTAACATACGTATGGATAAACGAGCGCTGTCTGGCAGTAATGATTTTTCATTGGCATTTTTGACTCAACAGGGCAGCATTATACCGACTAATCCCAATCGTAAGAATATAATTCGAAATAAGTTCCAGGAAACCGTTGAAATTTCTTCGCTTTTCTGCAATTAAAAGTAGCATAATTGAAGTGTTTTATTCTATTACTTTCGATCTGAAAGTAATATTTCTAATTATTTAAGGAGCAGTATTTTCTATTCTCAGCCTAGCATACCGCCTGAAAGTATTGAAATGAACTTTGCCTGATCGAAAGTTGCTCAATTCAGGTTTTCCTCCGTTATTCGTAGAAGTAACGGAGGACGTAATATTTCCTATTTTCTATTTTCAGTTTATTTTACCGAGCCGTTCTATGGATATAATTCTAGGTACCAGAAAAGTATTGAAATCTCTTTCATTCTCTCTGATTGAAAGTTTCTTAATCCGGGTTTTACTCCACTACTTCTAGTTTGAAAGTAATAAACGAAGTAATATTTTACTGTTCAAAGTAGTTAGAGAATGGCCGTTACGAATGGTTCTATCGCTCAAACCAAACGAAAGAGTTACCGTGCTCCGAGAGACATAGCATAAAACGCAGAGAAAGTCATTAAATCTTTGTTTCGATAATCCCTTTTATATCAACGATACGTACAAAAGACACACACACACACGCACGTATACTGTATATTTTGAAATTCACGGCTTTTTCTACGATCACGTTCGCAACTTTTTAATAATTCCCTCGAAAGTTTCCACACATGACGATTTCCCAGAATAATTCAAAGTTCTCGGTGGATAGCCGCCGCATTGAATATCACGCAGTTATCCCAAAGCTTCGCCAAGGACCGCGAGTTGGGATCATAAAAATTCCATTATCGCCGCGATTTTCGTTACGCTGAACGATACGCGTGGCCGCATGCGTTCCGATTGTAATGAATTTCCACAGGGCTGTAATAATGGAATTTTTACGACGTTCGATCGTCGAAACAAATCGACCAAACAGTCTATTCTTGATGGGAATAATGGAAATCGTATTGAAGGTGAAAAAAAAAAGAAAAAGAAAAAAGTAATCGTTTCCACTCTTTGCGAGCGATTATTTTTATTTCCTCTCGACGCGTACGTGCAGTCGAAGTTTCTTTGTGCGGATCTACTTTGTTATTCTACTGGATGATAGATACACGATATTTATAAACTTTCTGATTTATTTGTGAAACAGAAAATAGGAATACTTTTTGCCAGCGAAGAGATCCATCTTTAAAGCGTAGGAGAATGTTAGACGGAAATATTATACAACGTGTTGAGAAATAGAATGAAAATGTCACGAAACGAATGTCGCGCAGTGTCACGAAAAATGTCATGAAAACGCAGATAAAAACGTTTAATCGATCTGGAATTTAAAATTATGCTCTCAAATGTAACGTTTCGTTTGTGAGAAACTCGACATATCGCGAATTCCACCTTCTATCCAAAAGTGATTTTTTCTTTCAAATAGCGACGACTATCCTAAAACACGGTCCTCTGCATCTTTTATCTTTATCGAATTTTGCGATCCTAGCAACGTTACCTGCAGATAACTGACAAAAAAGGAAGAAAAAAAAGGAGAAAGGAAAATATCGAATACTTTCTATTACGAGATACCTAAAACCCCCAAATCTTTACAATCCTCTGCATCACCGGTTTCTACGTAAATCCAATCAACCGATTTGCCAAAAAATCAGCAAACTAAAATAAAATAAAGATTCGACACGCGCGAAAAATAGAGGATACACGGAAAACCACAAAAAAAGAAGAAATAAAAAAAGATAAAAAAAAAAATTTACGGAAAGATCGTGAAACATTTAAAATCGCAAATGCCTCGAATTTACCGTATAAACGCATGTATTACGCAATTCCAACGACCAAAGAGCGAGCAAAAGCATCGTTCGAACGCCACCAACCTCCCTTACGTCGTGATGTTTATAAAATTTCATTTTCCTCTCGCAGTATCGTTCGAACGTATCGAGGATTGTTTCACTTGGAAAGGAAGGAGGAGTGAAAACGGTATCGATAGCCGGATGTTCGTTCCCGTACGGAGAATCGTAAATACACGTTTCGCCGGGCCGAAAGCCTTTCCCCCTTTCTCGTTCCGGAAGGAATCGAGCCAGCAGAAGCAAAATAGGGAAGAGGAAAGGAAACTATCCTTTACGGCGGGACCGGGAATAACTTGGGGCATTAAAGGAACTCCGCGACGTCTTTCGAGTGTTCGCCGCGTTTCCGCCGGTCTCCAGCAATGGACGCGTTATTTTCTCTGTTCACGGTGCTTTTAAGGACTTCTACCGAACTGTAAATTGTGAGCGGGAAACGTGGTCCGCTAGAATCCTTTGATAAACGATTCGGCGAATTAAATGTAATTGACCAGTGGAGGGGACGATCAAGAATGATAATAGTCGTCGTAAATGTGGTTAGTCGAAGTTGGAAAACTTACTCCGGTGGAAAAGTTTGGCACGTTGCGAATTCAAAGGGGATAATGACTTTCTTAAGTAAGCGAATGTTTCGTTTTTATATTTAATATTATCCATTTACGCTATATTGTTTTTTTTTTTATTTTTACGCTGTATTTACGCCAATTGTGTTTGATTATATCTAGGAACGAAGGTTATGATTGTGATAGGTATTCTTGCCTCTTCGTGTCTTTTTTTTTTTTAGGGTACGTAGGGAAAGATTTTGTTTCGTTGGAAACGAGGAGAATGCTTCGAACTTTTGAATAAGAAAGTACGTTTATGGGAGGGATTGAAAAATGTTTCCTTTTTTTAAACGAACGATGCGACGGACGAAACGCGGTGATCGACGAGCGAAAGTAACACGATTTGTTATAACATCGATTGTAAATACAAAATTTTGAAATAAATATTAGATGTGGCGATTGGTGAAATTTATGGAATTGTTTCCCGTATCTGTTGTATTTTGTGTGGTAAAGAGCGATAAACGTGGCGGACGTTATTTGGGAAGAATAATAAAATGATTTATTAGCAATAACGCGTCTCACGCTCAAACTCGGAGACCCGTTTGTGAAAATAAGAAATCACGATCCATTTTATATCCGTGTTTACGCCCGATCATTTACGATCGCCGATTTATGGGCCACCGCTAAAGTTTCCTGTGATTTCTATTCGGAAATTAAACGATTTATATTTATTAGCCGCAATCAGCTCGCCAGTAAAAAACATTCTGTCGATATCTCGACGGAATTCCGATTATCTTGCCGTCAATATTTCCACCGATCGATATTCCATCCAATTCTCCCAAATATTTTCGTCTCTTATCGTTTCTTTTCCTTAGTTTTATATGCAAATTCGATTTAATCCTTCTAAAGTATTTTCGTGAAATATTCCGCTCGTCGATATTCTCGCCGATCCATATTTCAACCTCTATTATTAATTTTTGAAAATATTTCCGAGTATTCTAATCCTTTGTTATTTCTCGATCATCAGAACTTTGTATGTTTATTAATTTCGAAACTATCGCTGATCGAGCGAAAAATTTCATCGACTACTTTGTCGAAAGAACAGAGTAAATAAGATCGGGTTTGGATTTTTTTTTTTTTTTTTAGGAGGGAAACGCATGATCGTGAAACGAGCAATATTTCACGGTCGGGCGAAACTTACTTTCGTTTTCGAGAGCCCCGCGTTCCGTTAATTATAATAAAGAGAAGCGTGAAAGGAGAATGGCGGAACACAGCTCGTCTGAAAATGGGGCAGCAGCCAGGATCGTTTCTGTGAACCGGAAAGCGAAGTTCGCTAAAATCCGCTTTTAGACTAGCGAAGAATATCCTTTAGTCGTCGGGCAGAATCGAGCCTGTTTCGTTCACACTATGTTTCTCGATAGTTTCGAAAACAATCCCTCTTTCGTTTCCTATCCTTTGTGTCAATCGTTCGTACTCTCCTCTCTATTCTTCTTAATACACTCTCCGGCGAACTTTCAAATAAAATTGTAAATAAACTCGCCTTTTAACTTCGTCGTTAATCAAATTACTGTCAACTAACAGATACGACTTTCTACGATTATTTTCAAGATTATATATATATATATATAAATGTATGTTGGATTACAATATATGTTTTAGTCATTTGATATATCGCTTTTCATTTTGCCGCGTATTATGGAATTAAATGAAGCAAATACGACGTCAATAACGTGTCGTTAATAATTCTCTTCTTTGGGTTGAAGGTTCTCGAGAGCTTCAGAAGAGAGGCTCCGCCTCTTTGTTTCGAAATTAAATTAAATTTAAAAATGAAACATTCTTAATCGCTTAACGCGGGATTTTCTTCTATCCTCTCCTACTGTTGTTCTACTGCTAAAGACTGTTGACGTTTTGTGTTATCCGCTCCTGATAAGGTGGACTACTATATTTAGATGATTTCGATAGCCCTCGTCTTGATTGCGTTACTCGGAGGTATTCTACTCCAGGATCACTGTGAAGGTATTCGCGCGTATTTAATAAACTTCTCGTCAAAATATTTCACCAACTCGTGGATAATTCCGCGTACAATTCAAAAATAATTCGCATACGACAGAAGCTTGACATTTTTCAGGCCGCTATTATAATTTTTCCTCATACATCGTACGGAACGGGGAGGAATCCGGGCAATGCCGCGGAATTCGTCGGAAAAGTCGCGTGCCAGTGGACAAAGGCACATTAGGGGCGCGGATAAGCGGCCACTCCTCGTTAACGATCCTCGGTACAGTTTTCTGGCGACGTTAAAGTTCGTACGTGCTCGCCAGTCTTTCACGTGACCTACACCGACCCTTTTGTCATGGATTTCCATTAGAAGATTCTTTTTTGGTAACAAAGGAGACACTGACATTCGTTGCAACGACGTTTTAAAACGGATACGTGAAATGTGGAACGTATACACGAGCACGCGAATTTGTGAAAGTTGGCAATTTTTGCGAAAATTTCGATAATTACATAATTTACGGCAACCAGCTTTATCTAGTCGCTTTCAAAAAGCTTTATTTTATTATCAAATCAAGACGTTAGTGGGCAGAGCTCGAGAAACTAATATACTCTTTGCTATTTCGTTGATTAAACGTCAAATTAAAAAAACTTTTGCTTATTCCGTGATAGAAAAAAAAAAAAGAAGAAAAAGAAGAAGAAAATTAGAAACAAACACTAAAAATTGGGGCGAGTCAGCGAATCGCATAATTACCAAACTTTCCAATATTGTTAGAGTAATTCCTACTGAATTACAGTGTCAGTTCTTTGGTCTATCTTTGGCCAATTTTTCGATTCTCAATGTTAATTTTGCTAGGATTGGTTTTCTTTATCCTATTAAAAACATCGAAACACCGTATTTTCTATAGCCTAACGACTGAACAAATAAAAACGGAAATTTCAGTATTTAGCTCCAACATTCTGTCTTCCTCTGCGCGAGGATCGTCCATAAAAACACGTCACAGCTTTCCAGTTTAAGCCCTTACACGGAACAAAAGCTTGGCGCGGTACACCGGCCGACAAGTAGAACAAACCATTAAACACCTTCGAGCACAATGAAATCGCGCGTTCGACTGCGCGTGACAAGTAGAACAGGTCAGCGGATCTCCGGGCGAGTACAATAAAACCGTGCCTGGTCGGACACTACCGCGCAACGTCGATCCAAAAATTAACCAGACGTTTACGTCTGATGGCGATGCAGCAGATTAGCATGCTCTATAACATATACGCAGACCACTGGTCATTTCTGAACGAAATCGATTATCATTCGGCTGTTCGTGGATTCTAGAGAATTTGAAAATTCCTGTTGAAGAGAATTATTAAAATTAATTTTGCCAGAAGGCGTACGTACCTTTTTGGTAATGGCAAAAACAGGGTATCTGAGATTTCATTATTTCAACGAGTTTGCTGGCTCCAGCGTTAAAAACGGACACGTCCGTTGGATAGAGCAACGTGCGAGACGGTGTTCACGCGGAACATCATCATCATTCGCTACATTACCGTGCAATTAGGCTCGTTTCTCGCTCATCTTTCACGACGACATGGGATTTCCCAAGGATAACGCTCGGAGTGAAACGGAAGCAGCGAAGAAGGGGGCGAAGAATGAGAACGGGCGAGGAATACAGGATAAAAATATTGAAAAAAAAAGAAAAAAAAAGGGAAAGGAACAAAGTGGGAGACTGTGGATGGAAAACCCTCTTTGCTCTGCTCGCTCGTGCAAATTTAAGTAGGAAGAAATGTTTCGCTGGCAACGCTGGCTTTTTCTACCCGCCCTTTTCTCCGTTCGTTCATCTTCCGTCTGAGCTGTTTTTCCCGTGGAATTTTTCTTTCTCCCGCGACCAACCTCCCTTTCGAAACCTTCTCTCTCTCTCTCTCTCTTTTTTTACCCTCTTACCCTCACTTTTCCTATATCCTCGTCAGAAAACGTCGGGGTAACTCCTGTTTGACGTGGCTTCGCGCTAAAGTAAACGCATCCGGTTTCACGTGTTCCTCCAACAACGCTCACCTCTATCCCCGTGTTATTCTTCTTCCGGCCCTCGACGGTGTCGTTCGAAATTCATTTTTTATTCTCTCGCAAAGCTGCACCGTGTACTCGTACGTGTACACGGATACAGGACTGTCTGAATTTCAAGGGAATCCGACTCGTTTCGAGACAATATTGGATTCGGCCACGGTTCTCTCTTAGTCGACGCGAAACTGTTACGTTCCTCGTCTTGCATATTTCATCATTCGTGATGTAGGAACGTGTTTTGGGAGTTTAAGTCGCGAACGTTATCGTTTTCTGTGTCGCTTTTTGCAGCAACTCGTTGGATTAATATGATTGCCAACAGTGTCGTGCGTATCTGACGGTTTAAGATTCGTTCAGGTATGATCTTAAAATAGGGAACTAGCAGAGGAGCGAAACGTATCAGATGGTTATTGTTTGCCGTAGGTGTACGTTGAATCATTAAATATATCGTATACAAGAAGAATTGCTGGACGGTTCGTTCTAATCTATTATACAGTAGGGAATATGTCGAGGTAGTTTCAGTAGTAGAAGAACGTACATGGTCAGACATTGGAGCTGCGGTACCGTATAAAAGTCTTGGAAATTTACATCGATTTGTTGGATCGTCGTTGCCTTGTTTCTTGCGTTGGAAGCTTCCCTTTGCAGAAAATGAAAATACGAAAGAGAGTGGATCGATGGAAATTGCCGAGAATTTAGAAAAACATACGTAGAACAACAAGAATCCTTAAACGATTGTCTATAAAGGAATCCATTTGTCAAGAATATTCCATGTCCTATTTTGTATTTTCATTTCTATAGAACGAGTTTCGTCCGTGTAACATAGCTTCGTCTCATATAAAAATCGAAATATAACAAAATTGAAAATTGTACGCGGTAATTGAACACCTAACACACTCTACAACCACGAATTATTAATTAGTAAAATACATATAAAGATGTCCGAGTCATCTCACCAAAAAAAAAAAAAAAAAAAAAAAGGAAAAAATTCTTCCACAAACGACTAATTAAAAAGATTCCACGAAACCTAGCCGTTTGCCTGCGTTGAAAAAAATTCTCGGAACTCGTTTGTACACGCTATGAAAACCATCAAACGGAGCACTCGAGGTGGAAACTAAGGCACGGCACTTTTTTCCAGGTGCGGATGATCGCATTGAAACTTAAGAGGCACGCATCCGTGAAAATGTGACCCATAAAGCTAGCCTTTTATTTCATCGTGCCCCATGGGGCGGTAGGTTTGCGTTCGACACGCGAAGAGAACCGGTGAAACCAATAATTCCAGCTTAATGTCTCGTGAAAAACAAAACAGAGGCCGCGTCTGCTACTCGTCCATTTCGCGTTTCTCTCCTTTCCTACCATTTCGCGTTTCATTTCTCTCTTTACACGCGTGTTTCTTCTCTTCTTCTATTTGTTTAATTTTTTATCCTCGTTTTAGCAAAACACAATACGACTTACGCGACATGGAACAGAGAAACCAATTAAACCGAATTATTCGACTATTCGTTACACAGAATTTCTGTATTTTTTCCCATAAAATCGCTCGGTGTACACACACGCGCGCACATACGCGAGCTTCCTTTTCTCTCTTTTTTTTTATTTATCATCGCATAACTCGTGACGAGATCGAAATAAATTCTACCGATAAACGTTTGTTTGTTTTTCTTTCCTTTTTTTCCTTATTTCATTCGTTTCGAGTCTTCTAAGAAAATAAACGTAGAAAATTCGTATTGTTCGAAGACTGAAACTTTCGATATCGCGACCCAGGTGTTTTATTCTCGACGCTGAAAGTTTGTTGCTTCCGCGGAAGATACTTTACGTGCCCAGGGAAAAACAACGGCGGAAGTAGATTTTTCACTTCCTACCTTGAAATTGAAGTCTTCTTCTCTTTTAATAACCAGGCCAGGCGCGAACTTTTCGGACTGGCTCGCGTTACGAAAGGAAATTTCTTCAACTTTTGGAAACCAACGAAAACAGTCGCTCGTCGTTCGGATTTTTCATCGGATTTTCTCTATCTTTGCTTCGACTCGCTCGAACATGTTATTTCTTCTCGTCGGGGACTCGTCTGTCATTTCGCTGATTTTCATCTCACAAAAGTGTTTCATTCGAGATATAAATTAATTAAAACGCGCGTTTCTTTTTTCTGGTAATTTAGCCGAGCGTAACGAATTTCTTTCAGCTCACGGCGAGAAAACGGGAAAATAGAATTTTAAATTAATGTAGTGGTCGTGAATAAAAATGGTGAAAATTTTGGGGACGAGGGAAAACGCGGTTTCATGTTTGTATCTATAATTTATATATATATGTATGTATGTAGCAAACATTCGACACATTCGACGTTTTGGAAACATTGCAAACTGGAATTTTAATAAGATTTTCGGTCGTTAAAAGTTTCGTTCGTCAACTTGTTAAAAGGTACTAAATCAATAGTGAAATTAATAAGCGGCAACCGAAACGCATTAACACTTTATGGGCGAACCGTTAATTGACGCGTTGATTGAAAAATAATCACATCGTTCGTCTGATTAAAAAAGAAAGACGGTCGCAAACGCCGGGAACATGCGATGTAAAATACATCTAAAGAATCGATAATATACAACTATATAACGAATGTGTAATAAATACGATCCAATAAAATCTCATATCGTAATATAAAAACGAAATGTAATTGTTTCAAGCAATATTTCATTTGAATAATACCAAACAAATAACCTAGAGATAATAATAATCCTTTCTCTCTTTGATACAACCTTTCGATTTCATATTAATTTCGTATTAATTTCGTTTTATATTAATATCGCGCCCCGTCGATAACGCGATGATAAGAGATAATTAATACCTATAAGCAATATTTTAATAGCGATATCGAGTTTCGATTATTCCTAATAATTTACTAACTACACTAATCTAGATATTAACTTAAGCTGACGTGTTAAATACTTACTTCGATTCATCCTGATCTTCGTCATCGTCCTCGGAGTCAAAAAAGGCGTCGTCGTCCTCCGTGTCAACCGAAGTTTCCGTTCTCATTCGTCGGTTCTGTTGAACAGCCCGGGATTTCGGGATTACGATGTCTCTGAAAAAAGAAGAACCGCCAAGTAGAAACGGTCTGTGTTTGATCTAGCTTTTGAACCGCGCTATCCTTTCTCAATTGCTTTCGCCAAGCCAATGCGCTTTTTCCGCTAAATTTTACCACCGGAAGCTTCGGTTTTATTTTTCCGCTGTTTTACGTTCTTCAAATCTTCAAATCCACGCGCGTAGTAGGTTTGTTAGTTCTTGCTACCTACATTTCATTTCCAATACTCTATATTTCATTCTCATTATCAATTCTTATGGTCGTCCGAAAATTAATACCACCAAAATGGGACGAAGTTTAATATACGCGAAACTAACTAATTAGTGCATTAAATGCTAGATGATAAATACAACGGCGTAGGAATACTTTTTCGTAGCCGTTGTACATAATCTCGAGAAACGTTAATAACAATTAACAAGACGAGATTTCTGTAACGTGGAACGCTGCGAAAAAGACATGGAATTGATTTTTGTACCTAACTCTGACGCAAGAAATATCGAAAACTCGGGTATGTTATTTGAAATCGCTTCGATTAATTAACCTAAGGAAAACTAGGTGGAAATGGTTAAAAGCAGACTTAATATTACAGAGATCGATTGGCGCTAAAGGCGACGTAGCCGGTTTCCTCGATTCGCGTTCTCAGGGCGAAAGAAGGTCTGGCGAATTTAAAAAATTTAAGCAGATCCACTGTGTCAGGATACCGGGGTCGCACTCCGGGAATGGAATAAGTTAAAAGCGATTTCCCTGGCTATGGAAAATGGAACGCTTTCGAATATAATTTCTCGCCGGCGTAGAATAGAGTGCAGAACGAAGAGAAAGAGGAGGTGGCGGCGGAGGAGAGTGGTAAAGAGAGACAGAAAGAGAGAAATTTTCCTAGGAGGCCGCGTGAAAAATTTCTATCGTCGATAACGACGTTCAGTTTGCACGGTCCAATGGAAGATTTTCACTCATAGCGTGTTTCATACTGCGAGACTCGCGTTTACGCGAGAACTCGTCCATCTGTACCATTCTCTGCTCCTTAGCGCGTAATATCTCCAGCAGAATATAAAATTTTACGCGATAAAGGAAGAAAGGAAGAAAATTAGAAAAGAATTTTAGATCCATCTTGCGAACATGAGACAATCGTTTAGCGACATCCACGGTTCCAGTGTCATCGAACGATGTTCGAACGATGTTCAAACGATGTTCAAACGATGTTACGGAGTAAAACGACGATAGATGAAAATTATTATCTGCGATGTTTCGAACAATATTTCGAGCGGCCACGGGGTCTGCTTTTCATCGCTGCAACAGGACGTTGAAAATTGTTTTGGAAACATTTTGCAATGTTTCGACTAAATTGCGAGCCTCTGTGCGGTGTTTGAAATTGCTGCAGGCTGCCTTTTAAAAACTGCAATAGTTCTAAACGACCAGGATCGACGTGTCAGAGAGATCTCTTTTATAATTCCACGATTTCATACGAAAGAGGATAATCGGCTAACTCGTAATCGTACCAGTAACTGACAAAATTTCATTAACGACATCGGTCCAAGAAAAATTCCAAAATCCTAAAATCCTAAGAAATTCAACGTCTCACGACTCCCCGTATCGTCGTGTATCCAGACATATTTCGCACGACGATTCACAAGCTCTGGCAAACGCGCAGAATTTATGAAACTTTCTCGACCACTGCATATTTTATTACGAAACCTGTTAATTAAGGGAGTTTATGAATACGCGAAGAGAACGCAACAATATTAATAACCAACGATTCGTAATTTATCAAATTCCACCAACAATACCCATCGATTCAGCAACGCTCTAATTACAACGAATTAGCGAACCGATCAAACATCGCGACAGATCCCGCCACCAAAACCCAATCAGAAGTTGCGAATTTCTTCTTCGTCGCCAAACATGCCACTTGTCGTTACAATCTTATTTAAGAGAATTTATCAACGCGCGGACAGGACACGATAACATTAATAACCAGCGATTCGTAATTTACTCCGCTACATCGCATAATATCAATACACGCTAGCCATAACAAATTCACAAACGGATCAAATTCGGTAGCCTCGTTTCACGCTGCCGATTCGCGCTTCACCGAATTCCAACCAACGCATCCGAGAAACGTGATATTCCCCGGTTATAATACGCCAATTATAAACGATCGAATTCGCGCGCGATCGTTCATCCTGTGTCCCCTATAGATACACGAAGAGAAGAGCATCGGGTAGGGTACGTGGCTCGTTCTACGCGTTAATTGGCCATGAAAGGCCGTTTAATGTCTCGCGCGGACCGTTCAAGATAAATTCCACGGGCCGCGTGAATGCCTCCATATCCACGTGGAAACCTGCAATCACGGTTAACTGGCAATAAGCACGCTCGGAAATCAATGATCGCCGTCGTCCCCGCACCATCTCCACCCGCAACAGCCGTGGGATCTGCTCGGTTTAATGCCGTGTTCCATGGATAATATCGCCGCGATTAATCATTCGACGCGACCGCGTCAAAGAATCGGCCGATTCGACGAGACCGATCCTCAAACAGAACCGTTTATTTCCTGTTTATTTCTTCTCGGCGAAACGATGTTCGGGATTCGAGTGGCACTTCGCCTCGATCGTGCCATACACTTCGGCTCTTGCCGCGTTAGAAGGGGCAAAGTCGAAAAGTTTCGACCCGATTAAATGGGATTGAATGGGATCTACGGGGCTGGCAGCTGTTTGGTTATTGGGGCGGAGAATATTTTGGAGCGTAAGTTTTCCAAGTTTTAAGAGGTTTCGGCTTGTAATAGGTGTTTTGGGGGAATTTGATGGCACGTTGAGGAAGGGGAAAGGGATTTCCTGGATTTTATAGGATAGGCTTTAGTAGTATTCGCGCGGTTAATTCGTAAAGTGGATAGTGGAAGGTATTTGGTTACAGGAGTTTTGTTTGGTGTGTTCTTTTGGTGGATGAGTCGAGATCGCAGGGAAGACACGACGAGCTTCTCTTCGGATTTTGCATTCGTTTTAACCGTCCGGACGATCAGTTCGCGAAGCAGCTGGCAATCGCGATGTATCGGCTTGAATTTTCGCCTTCTCGGCAGTTTGTGTTATTCCAGGCCAATCGTTATTCAGAGAGGGATCCAAGTTTCACGCTAGTTAGCTTCTAATTAAAATTTCGAATTCCAAAACGAGGCAACTATTTTTAACGAAATTTATGAAAGCTCGAGTCTGTTTTGCGTAAAGATCGCTCTATATCCTGTTGTTTAACAGAATGTTAAAACAGAATGCATCTGTCGAATTTAGGCATTTTAACGTACGAACGCTTACCCTGACTTCTCAAGTTCTTTCTTTGAGACGCAGACAGCGGTGAACGTATCCTTCAGCAGGCACAAGTCCTTCTTCTTGCAATTCAGTGGACGACAAAGTTCGCCTGAAATCAACGAAGAAAACATATTAAGTAAAAGATTCCAATTACCTGATACGATTTTCAAATTATTCATCGCTAGTACGTGTAATTATTCGTCGCTGTAACACGTAGAATTGTACAGGATGTACGCAATAGAAATATCCGCGGTAGTCATTTAAATCATTTTAAAACGTATAATTATTTGTTTATTAATTGCGTTTCATTTCTTTCCCGTTTCTTTCTTTCATTTCGTTACGTCAATTTGTAACTACAAACCGGAACTAATTACATAAATCGATCTTTTATTACGGCCTCTTAAGTACAACAAACCAATTTAATTCCCAAGACTATCGAGTCTCTGCCATCTTTTAACAACACTTTCTACTTCCAATCGATTTCAATTTCTTGAGAGTTGCATCGCAACGCCGCGATCGTTTCGTTCCATAGAATGCCGAGAGATAAAAAGGGAAGAGAAGAATAAAAAAAAAAAAAAAAGAAAGAGAAGAAAGGAGAAGGAAGATCCGGGAAGCATCGAAGGACGGTATTGACGATTGTGAGCGCGGCTCGATATTAAAAAGGCGGAAAAATTTCTCGTTCAGCGACGCTTGTAAGCGACGTCGAAGACGCGGATTCACGTTCGTCAGAATTAAACTATAGCATTCGTAGTCACGATCGACGACGTGGAAAAATTCTGCTTGCCTTTCTCTCTCTCTCTCCCTCTCTCTCTTTCCATCGTACGTCGATATTACGCCTCGGCCTCGTAATCCGCCAGCGTATTGACGCCTTGGAACGCGCGCAGTTTCGTCTTATTAAATTTTAAGACCGCTTCCGGCCGAGGAATACCTACCTGATTTCCTCGCGTTTTACGATATTGTTCGCCGCGAACGTTCGTTTCTTCCGCGCAGGAAAAAGTCGGAGAGGATTCTTCTACAGAGTAGAATCGACGCGAATGACGACGATAATGCGACGATAATGGCTGTTGTTGATAATGTAATTCGAAATTGGAATTTTATTTCGTGAAAAGAGTGGCGACAGGAACAATCGAATATCGATCTGCTGACGAATCGATAATCCTTCTGTAATGTAGAAAAGTCGCGCAAATATTTCCAAATAATATTTCCAAATATATCTTAACAGTACAAATTATCCACGATGACACGAAATTCACCGTTCGTTCCAACCTTGCAAAAAATATCTAAAAAGAGTCTCTTGAACGAGACTTTCACGCGGAACAACCATCGTTAAACAACAAACCGAAGCCTAGAATTTCCTAACGCGATTATCCATTCTTCCACGCTGTAATATGAAATTCACCTTTCAAATTCTACCTTTTCCACTACGCTCCAAAACTATCTAGACGTCTGCCAAACAAAAATTCTATGCCAGCAACCATCGTCAACGAGGAGTCGCAAATCCCCGAGCAATTCCGATGGATCGATCGGCATCGACTCCGCCCAAAAATCAATTTCTCAAAGGCGACCGGTGAAAAGCCTTTTTTCCCCTCTGAAAGGTCGAAAATGGATTTCAAAGTCGCGAAAGGGTTACGGTTGATCGGGTTTGTTGGAGTAACCAGGCTCGAAGGGTAGAGGGAGGAAGAGAAAGAGAGAGAGAGAGAGAGGGTGAAACTAATTCTGTCGTTGAACGCAAGGAAGCAATTCGGGATTTTCACCGGGCGAAATGATTCGTTTCTTTGATGTAGCGTGCCGTGGCCGAACGTTCAATGGCCAGGCGCAATTGCATTCGCGTGGAAATAGTCGACAAGCGATATTGGTCGTTTCAGAGAGCATACCGCATCGGATCGAATTTCTCTCTTCTCCATTAACCCCGAGCCCGTGAACATGGCTCAGCCATCGCGCATCTGCACTCGCGAATCGCGATTACCTTTTCACCTGTAAAACCGATAAGGATTTGTCCTGACGTACTATCGTGATTCTCTGATCGTTGGCTATTCGTGTTGGATCGTTCGACCGGAATCGGCGTGTTCAACGACGACGTCAGGATTTTTTTCGGTAAAATCGTAACTCGGTTGCAGTTGCAACCGTGGATGATTTTCCTTTTTTTTTTTCAGCGATGGTCTTCGAAATTTTGATTGATCGTCGCACGTGGAATGTTTGCATTTGAGGTTTTTTTTAAATTGACGATTTAAGTGGTACGTGGATTTGGAGGTTTTTCAGCTGGTAATTGATCGATGAGATCTGTGTCGTTCTTTCTGTTTCTTTTTTATTTTTATTTATTTTTTTTGTTGTTGGTGGTTTTAGAAATTTTCTACGTGGGAGTTTTGGACGTAGAATTGTTTTTTAATTGATCAAGAGTTCACAGATCAAGAGTTTTACAAATCCCGAATTCAAATAAACGATATTTTACGCTTGAATTTCTATGGTATCTCGATTGATAGAAAGGTATTCCTACTTGTTAATTTAACACGTTTACACCGATTATTTAATCGTGTACGAATTTGTTTCTATCGTGTCATATCGATTCATCTTCATTATATGTGTATATATAGTTGTCTGTTTATATATGGATTTGTACTACTTACGTATCTACCAGTCCGGTTTACGTTTATTACGTTTATCGTGATAGATTTATTCGTGATTTCTACTTTGAACATTTCATTCATTTAAACACATTCTAAAAGTTATTTGAAGATGTATAAGGAAAATTGCTTTATACGTCCCGCCGCTTAAATTTCATTTGTCCGATCTATATACTGTCCAATTTCACTGATTCAACTACAAACTGTCATGTTCTACTTGTCCAAACAGGAACGGTCTCATTTCACTTGATTGTAGAAGATGTAGTTGTAGATATGCCATCGTGTACGATCGTTCTACGTGCCTGACTATATATAGGTCTATTTCACCTCGCCAGAACAGTCTCCACGTTGCTACTTTTACGCGACTACTGTACTTAATGTAACCTCGACGAATTCACGGATATTCACATTCTAAACAACCACTGTGAGGATCTCCTTGATTCGAGTGGATTTTACTTCCATCGAAAAATTACGTCACCGTATTTTAAAACAGTACATCGACCTGTTTTTACAAAAGCTTTTTCCAACCATTTAACGTAGAGTACCAGCTTATATACGTATGTATACGTCATATATATATATAGTTCTACTTTATAATCGTTTAAACGCTTGACACCGTGTTTCTTTACTAAAATATTTTTTCAACGTTACAAGCTCGTTCTTTTAGAATCACACCTGCGTTAATCTCTGTTTTTACCAATATTCTATTTCACGCGGATTTTTATGTAAACTCAGCTCGAACAAAAATTCGTTTCACCTGCCAAAAATTGCATTGTGTGTTCTTACGTATATAAATCCGATATCTTACGTATCTTTATACATTATAACAATAAAGTTATGACGTCCCTGGATCACGATTATAAACCTCTAAGTATCATTCCACTCGAAACTCGAACAACTATAGCAGACCCGTGTTTTCTTTAGAAGATTATTCACGGACTAACCATCGACTCTATCGTCTTATCGCTTGTCAATTTGAAGCAAACAGCTCGTCCTTCTAAATGGTCTTCCAATGGTCTTTATGAGCATAAAGTTATGAGCTCGTCTCGACTCAATGTTCGTCGTCCCCCTTTGCCGAACATATCCTTGCTAATTAACGACGAAAATTGATCGTTTCCCGGGAGATATAAATACGTAAAAACGTTCGCTCTACAAATGTATTACTCGATAACGACGTCGAGTTTCTCCGTGCTAAATCGGCTTATCTTATTGTCTGCGTTTACTTAATTGCTCATTCTTCTTCTACTGTGTTTCTTCCCTCCGTACCGTTGCTGTCTCATTTGGTATTTCTTTTCCCTTTCGTCCTTTCACTTCTCTTCTTTATATCGTCTTTGTACTAAAAAGGATATTTAACCCGTTTAAGAATAAATTGAACTAAATCAAATCAAGTTAGACTAAATCGAATAATAACAAATCTGAATAAGAACACTTCCCAAATATTTCTCTAACTCGCATTCTCCGTGCCTCCAGGCGACCATCCTAAATACAGTGGTACGAGTTTTGCTCGAAAAGATCTATCGCGAACAAACACAGAATTGGCGCCAGATCGCGATTCATTGCGCGTCTAATTAAAAGTTTGTCTCGCGACGTTCGAGTTCTCGTCGCGTAATATCCGCTGGAAAGGAGGCAGGCAGAATTAAAGTCGAGCTTGGGCACGAATTAAGGAGGCCTCTCGGCCCGATTTCTCTGACTTAGGAGGCCGTTTGCATCGGTACACGGATTGAAAAAAAAAGCAGAGAGGAAAAAAAAGAAGAAGAAAAAAACCCGATCTTTCAAAGGGCTCGGTATCGAAGTCTTCTTCTCGCTGCCGCAAACGAACCTTTTCGCAAATGGAACGCCGCTAAAGAGCGGGTATCTCGAGGAACGGTGTAATTGCGCCAAATGGAGATTGGAACACCGAGATCGATGGCATTTTGTTGGATTTGCGAGATAAAGGCGTTTGACAGATAAAGGTGTGCTCTGTTCTCGCGTACGGCGGACAGAGGAACTTTTGATGCGCGTGATAATCGGAATTTTGGTGTAAATTGGGGAGGGTGAATTGAATTTTCGAATTGTTTTAGTAGAGGAGTTAAATCGACGTTAAAACGAGTTAAGTTAATAGCCGTTGTAAAATTGCGCTGACGTTCAAGGTTTTATGTTTTGCAGTTTAGAGGGTTGAAACGAGTATTTTGAAACGTTTTGCAAGACATAAGGAGCTTTTAGTACGTCCATATAAGATTTTAGGTGAGCGTAAATGAATATCTAGAAACGTCTAGTTTGCGCAGTTTATGTGCAATTGTGCGCGATATATAAAGCTGAGAAGAAAAGAATGCGATATCGATACGACGTTCGTACATATATCGTGGCAATAAATAACGACAGTTTTGTATTTTTGAATGGTTTTCTATCGTTAAATCGTTGTTTGGATTTAACGTGTTCATTTATATATATAATTAAGGATTTAATATAATTTACATTTTATTTGACGCATCGTATAGAACAGTTCGAAAATGTCATTTTTATATCGTACCAGAGACAGCGAATAAAAAAGAATTCCGAATATATTTTATACGAGCATTGGTTTCATTTTTATTATTTTGTTCGAGCGTAGGTTTAAAATACTACCACTGTTTTTATACTGTTAAATTTGTCTGTCTCGTGTTTTTTTTTTTTATTTCTATGCTAGATAATTTTATTTTGCCTCTCTCTCAACTACTGCGTTACCGTTCTTCCAATTTTGTCCCATTCAATAACCGCTCAACCTAATCTTCGAGGCGCAAAGAACCCAATTGTACGCTCGAAGACTAAAAATTTGTATCTTATAATGAAAAAAAGAAAAAGGAAGAGGTTCTTCGATATTCGTACAATATTTATAAAGATATATTCACGTTAGATTTATCGGAATTTTCTTCTTTTACTTTTTCTAAAAACTCCGACGAGTTTCTCGAAACATTAGCGGATATGAAAATTCGAAGATTACAGAAGGTTTAAAAGTTCGATGTTTTTGACGAAAGGTACAAGAAGCGAATGTTCGATATTTGTAAAACATTCGTAACGATGAAGATTTATGTCAGATTCGTAGGAATTCTAAACGAATCGACAAGACGGTGATCCGTTCGCCGGAACTTTGCGTGTCGCTTCAAAGAAGCCGGAAGACAATGATGCGAACCGACAGTTTCCGCGTGGGGCTTCGCGCCGAGTGAATTGGATCCAACGTCGCTTCGACGATTTCTACGGACGTTTGCTTTCTGACAGACGTCACGAACCATCTTTCCAAGGTAGATTTATCGCGTTTGGTCAGTGAAACAGCTCGAGCAACATGGAAATTTAATAGGGTTTCGTGCCATCTTCTCCTTTGAATCTATTCTATCTTCGACTAATTCGTGCGATGCACATCGTGATATAAATTGGAACGAAATTTCAGTTGCTCTAAATCGTTCCCAGTGTCTACGTACGAATACGATAATCGATACAGTTAACGTCAATCAGGTAAAATTATTCGTGTCAAAAGCCATAGATTGGCTATATTTTTCATCTGTTCATACAGTTCAAAGGTGATAATAAAATCGTGTTTATTTCGCAAATTCCTTTTTGCCATCATTACTGTGTGTCGTTTTGCTCGTTTAAATTGCGCATCTCGATGTATCGAAGTTTGAGAAAAATCGCAGATACCGAGCAAATCGTAACGCGTTATCGTTAAATATAATTAAACGATATCGGAACGCGAATAAATCAGTAAATTGAAAATTCCCACAGAAATTGCACAGCCCGAGATCTTCCCAATTCTTCGTTCGATTATTTCACATTTATCCATTTTATTCGCAAGATCGGTTCGCACGAAATCCGAACGAGACAGCGAACGAACAACTTCCTGTCCACGGAAGTAATTACATCTATGCTTGTAATATGCTAATCGAGGCAAGTTATCGGGGACCATGTTCCAAGTTCCTTAAGTCGGTCGACAATGGACCGTGGCGCGGATTCCGCGAGGAAACTTTCGAAACAAAAATCGGCTCGGTGGAATCGTTCCAAACGAATTAGCGTGCTCACCGGATACGATGTTCCTTTGCAATTATAATACGCTCGATTCCTCTACCACCTGACGTCGTTCCAACCCCCTTCCCCCCATCACGTTTGCCATACAGACATTTTACTTTTTCTTTATCCATCGACGCCTGCGTGTTTCAATTTTGCGATTTTTATCGTCGATTGGCAATATCATTGAAATAGGATCGATCGTTCGTAATATCGAGATAGACGGATCGTGACAAATAATGTATTTTTTTTTTTATTTTACACAGGAAGAAGTGTTTTATTTGTTACAGCGTTCATCATTTTATGGACATGATATTCGATATTTTATGGGATAGTTGGTCTGAAATTGTTCCATTGCTGGTTCCTGTTCGTGGGAATGTCCGTGTGCTGGATATTGCGATATTCGTACACAACGACGACAAATAAGTCGAAGTTCGTGATCTATATTTCGTACAACCGGGAAGAATTTCGACTCGAAGTACGTAGATAGTATCTAACGATCAAAAGTAAGAAATCTCCTTAAAGGTCTGTTCTACGAAGAATTAATCGAAGATTAATTGAATTATATGTAACTTTAAATCGGCTTATGTTTCGCAATTTCCGAAGCATAATTACCATTCTCGAAACGAAACCAAATTCTCTCGGGCCTCGATCAAAAATTGAAACGTGAAATACTTGCCACGAAACTCGTTGCTCGGAAGATGGTAACCGCTTTCAGAACAATCTAACTAAGCGTCGAGCCTCGTTAACGTCAAGGTCAGTCACGTTAAAAAATTAACGAGCGTGGTGAACTCGTGTCCACTCAACCCCGCGGCGTAATAGCTTCAAGAACCCATTAACCCCATAAATTATCCGTCTATCTTACTGTCGAATGTACGATGACCCACTCTCACCCTCTCTCTCTCTCTCTCTCTCTCTCTCTCTTCCCCTCAATATCACCTCTTGTCCCTTCGAAACCGCATTACGATATCGATTATAGCGTATATTACGCTACTGACAATTACGGCGCACAATGCGACCCAAAATGGTCAGACTTCTGCGTGAATTAGACGTTGCAAAACGGAGATAATGTGCCGATCGATGATGCATTTTGCCTGGCGAATAATCGACGATGCTTAATGGCCAAGATGGTGGGATAAGCCATCGACGATAATGTCAGGTCTTGTTTCAGGTCGAAGGAGTCGTCCGAGTGAATCGATGCTGCATTATTCGACGAACGATGGCCATCGTTCAGGACGACGCACGAGAGTCGTGACGATCGTCTCGAGTAAATTGTTTGGCGGATGAGTTGGAAAAATTGGGCGTTGTTGGGTCGATGTATCTCTCGACTAATTCGTTGCGATCACGCCATCATTCAACGAATCAAGCGAACCAAGGGTCCAAGATCTACGGTCTATCCAAAGATCTGCTTTCTTCCTCGAAGGTCGATAACATTATGAAACAGCCGAGCAAACTACTTTTGCAATTTCCACAACGAAAGATAACGTAGCGTAATTCAAATTGAAACTAGACGACGCACACGCGTCCTTAAGCGTTACCCGACTTAAATCCCACGATCTTCTAATAAATTGCACGCTCCAGCAAGCCTAGCTTTCCTTTCAGAAGCCGACACAGGTCAGTCGTTAAACGAACAAAACAGCTGAAAATTTGTATCGAGGTAACCGAAGAGGTAACTCTAAATATCGAAAACGAAATAGCAACAAACGTGACTAACTCTGGTACAATAAAATCCCTCCGATAGTCTGATACGATCAATCACATTCCACGATATCCAACCACGTATTTACATGTAACGTACGTTGACGTTCTCGATTTTCAGATAGAGACACGTTCGTCATGGCGAACGGCGATCGAGATAAAAGCAAGATAATCGGCGCACCTAATTTCATACGTGCCTATTACCACGTAATATATAATTAGCTGTCCGTAAGGTCCGCGTCTGTGGTCCTGCGATAAGATCGTATTACTATCTCGTAGTCACGTTTAATTATATCCGTAGTACGAGAGGATCCGTTATATTCCACGTGGCCGAGGTTGTCTTATACCGGCGAGAAAAATATTATGACCGGTGAGTAATACCGATTAAGTATCCACTGATAAAGACATAAATAATAAAGAGTATAGTGTTGCGCGATAAAGTTAATCACGATTCACGATGGTACAATGTAACGAAGGTAATAGCAATTTATAACGGTTGGTTCGCCACGGCTCCTTGGTAATTCTCGAAATGCGTAATGATTTAGAGGCTAGATTTATGGCCAGTTGTGTGAACCCTGCTGTACGAATATTGCCAGGGATACCGTTTTAATCAGTTGAACCAGGGAAATCAATGGATAAAGAAGTTGCTGGGTATATCTAGATGTTTCTTGGATTTATGGAGACTTTATGCCGAACCGTGAACGTAACAATAGGCGCCTCGGTTGGCCTTTGAACGATTCTTAGAGCGTTAAATTCGTTCAATTGGAAATATCGTAATATCCCTTGAATTTATCCGAGTTTTCTGTTAAACGTATGTATCCAACGTACATGTGAGTTGTTTCGGTTTGTGCGCAGAGGATTCTCGAAGCTAGCCGGTGAATTTATAGATAATTAAGAAGAAGGAAAATTGTCCGGTGTTGTTTTTAACCTGTTAAAGAGAGGAAATCGGTGGATCGAGAAGTTGCTAGATACAGCGGGACACTTTGTTTGATTTGTGAAACTTTTCTGCCAAACAGCGGGTCCGGGAGATCATCGCAAGGCACGGTGTTTTACTTTATATTTGGAATATTTCTAAGAAGCTTATAGTCAGGTAAGACAAGAAAATTTGCTTGCTAGAAGAATCGTAAGAAAATTATAATATTTTTCTGGAGATTGTGAAAGTTTCATGCAAAGTGTTGTGGTATTACAGTGTCGTAAGATTAGGTAATAAAATAGTTAAGAGAAGCATAGATATTTGGTGATCAAATAAGTCACGCAGAAAATTGTAACGTCGAACGATGTACGCGATAAAAGATTGCGCGTTTTCGTTTGTATTTAGAAAATTTCTACGTAAATTATAGGTGGCCAAGAAGAAAGAATATTTCCTGTTTTTAGTTAAATTGTATAGGAAATTACAGTATTTGTGGAATTTATGGAAATTTAGCGTTCAGGGCGGATATAACGAAGTATCGCGAGACACGGTACTTTATATTTAGAAAATTTCTGTGAAGTTTACGAATGCTTCAAAGGAGAGAAAAAACGATAGCTATGCGAGTTAATTGCAATAACTCTTGGAATTCGCGTAACTTTTATGCCGACAGCTGAACGTAATAAATTATATTGCTAAGGACTGTTCTATTTTGCACTTAAAGGATTCTTGTTCGTAACGGCTAATTAAAAACGCAGAAATTTATTTGTAAATAGAGAAAATTATTACGAAAATTCAGCAATCTATTTCTTTTACGTCGAACAATAAATATATAAAATAATACTCGGAGAGAGACGTACCATTTTACTTCGCATGTAAATAATTTCTACGAAACTTTTGAATACCTCGAAGGAAAGGACCCGACGAGAAGATGTAGCAAATTTCCCAAATTTATCGTAGCTTCGCGCGTTCGATAAAAGGCACGCTAAAGAATACTTTATTTTAGACAGCTCATTTACAATATTCGAGAATTCCAATGAAAAACAGAAAAATCAATATCCACGATAGAAAACTTTCGGAGAAGATTACAATAGTCGCGTGATTTATAGAACTATCGCAATCCACCGTAACTATAGTAATAATTCTCCCTTCAAGAAACTTTTGCTTCTAAAGAACCAACCTCCGGCTACTAGAAAAGATCCGAAAGGAAAAGAAAAAAAAAAAAAAGAAAGAAAGAAAAAAAGATCCGAAAGAAAATAGAAATCGCTGACTGAATAACTCAGGAAGAACGTACGAGGGTAAGAAACACGTCGCACCGTTTGCCATATTTCGCAAAGACACACCACCCCCTGGTCCGCGAGAATTTCTCAAGCAAGAAAATTCCTCGGTCACTGCTTAAATTAAGCGAGCAAATCTGTCCTCGTGGCTGTATATCAGCGAAGAATCACGACGTGCCGCTGCATCCGAATTAAGGATGAGCCCATACATGCTTGGATTCGTAGCCAACGGCCACACAAAGAACGATGGTTCGTATGTGTATCGCCTGAGGCCACGAAAGATAAACGGGAAAGATAAGGTCGGTGGAATGGTGAGCGCGGACGCGCTCGCGGGAAGGATCACGCGGTTATTCCGGTTTCGATACACGATTAAATTATATAGATATCGCGTAATTGCTCGTATCGTTACGCCGATAAAATTTACGAGCGGCTGGCACGGCTGTTATTGGAATCGAAGTAACAAGTTGTACGCGTGAGTCGGGAGCGGCCACGCTTTTTCGACAGCGATTTATGCCGCCATTAAAATCAGACAACTAATAGCGTCACGCGAGACGAGATTTACAGGTTGTGCAACGTCTTTGCTGTTTCTTCGATCGTACGGACCGTTTTAGCATTAGACGATGGATTCTGCGCGTAGAAATAATTAAAAAAGTGTCCGCACGAACATACCGTCCTGTTTCACCTCGTTTTCGTGTTACAACGAATTTTACGTTGGAATAATTCCATGGAAAGACGGAAGTAGTTGAACTAATCTCGTCTATCCGCCCACGAACAGAGCTCGATATTTAACGTCGAACCACGCGCTCTAATCTTGTGAAAGCTTTCGATCGATGATAAATCGTCTCCACGTTCTGTGTTCGTACGCATGCAGGTTATCTCGAACGCAGCTTGCCAAGATACGCGCACTTTGTTTTTATCGTTTTCGCGTGTAAAACCACCGCCGATGTGTATCCTCCGCCCGATGCTTACGAGCCACCCTACATTATACGGAGAAGTAGCTACGAAGAAAGCATAGTTTCCGTGTAGTATTTGGTAGAGAATTATTTCGTGGCGAGTTAACGCAAACTTTGACAGCTTCGGTTATTAACGTTTTAAACGATGGTACTTTGTAATATAGTTATCGATTTCCGCGTTCTCGCTACATTTTGTGGACGGTAAGTATATTGCCGATCTTTTTTTGACAGAATGTTGGATTTTACTGCAATTTTGCGCTAAATCGAGGCGCAAAGTGTTCGCAACTGTTCCGGGCTACGAAGAAATTCGTTTTCATATTTTTATAGTTACTATACTTTCTGCTGTAGTCGAGCAGCTCATCCTATCGTTAGTTAGCGTGTATCATCTTTGTTCCGGCATTTAACGTGGGGGAGGGGGGCAGAAGGAGCTAATTTCTTTTTCTCTTGTTTCGCATTTTAGGTGGTTACTTCCTTAGGCGCGTTTGCGATTATCATTGAACGATGTGGTCCGGTCACGTCGCGTTCATGTTTCAAGAAGGATGGGAAAGGTAGAAAAGTTGCAAAAGAACTTACGACGTTGGGTTATGCATTTTCTGGTTTAACATATATGTTTCAGATGTATATTACGTTTCATAATTAAAAGTATATCCACAAAATACGTCGCTGTAATTAAACTGTTTGATATACGTATCGTGCGTTATCCTCGTAATTTGAAATTATTTGTTTCATTATGCTGATATCACGTTCATATTATATTAACATAGTCATTAGTTCTCTGAAATTAGACTGTTCCACTTTTTCCTAATAAGAAATTTTCATTTAATTACCACTACTGCTTCTGTTGTTTTAAAATTAATTAAATATTTTTTAATTCAGAAAATTTTGTCCGTTGTCATTCACCGTTGAAAGGAGCCACGAAATTGTTGATGTTCTTTCTATTCCATTTTCAAATTCAAATTTACGAATAATAACTTTCTACTTGTTCGGCGTTAATTCATAGGCATCTGAACACCTAACGTAAATGATTCTACCAGATACTTTTAATCCAACACTTCTACTCCTCCTCTACTATCCTTTTCCACTTTGCTTCCAAACTTCTTCTTCAATTTTCTCCCAATCTTTTCTCTCGATCTGCTCTGCAATTCCCAAACAGGTCACGAAGTCTTGATTACGTTGCAAATAAAAAATAGTCTATTTTCCAGAAGAAATGTATTTTGATAACGATATTTCGCCAATCGCGATCCGCACGAAAGAGTTCGATCGGTAGGTGGGCGTTTTAAGATCTTTAAAAAGTTTCTTTGAAGTTCATGGAAGTTCTTACTTCATTGACCTATTCTTGTAGTGGATGAGTCAAAGATTAAAGACTACGTGCTACTTCTCAACCGTCCCTAGAAATATTTAATTGTAAATGCTTCCAGAAACCATCGCAAAAACCATTTGCCCCAAAACTATTAACCACTCATCCTCGAGAAAGTAGGGAGAAAACGAACACTAGCGCGAATCGAAACGAATATCAATTAACCGACCACCGTTAGAAAAAGTTCAATTTCCAATGCTGGCAAAAACCACCGCAAAAACCATTTGCCTCGAACTATTAACCATTCACCCTGGAGGAAGCAGGAAAACGAACATTAGCGCAAATCGAAGCCGAATATTAATCATCCAACCGTCCCAAGAAATATTTAATTCTAAATGCCTTCAAAATCCATCGCGAAAACCATTTGCCCTGAACTACCAGCCGATTCATCGTCGAGAAAGCAGGAGAAACGAACACTGGCGCAAATCGAAGCCGAATATTAATCATCCAACCGTCCCAAGAAATACTTAACTCTAAATGCCTTCAAAATCCATCGCGAAAATCATTTGCCCTGAGCTACTGGCCCATTCATCGTCGAGAAAGCAGAAGACGAACACTGGAACAAATCGAAACCGTATATCAATTAACCGACCACCGTTGGAAAAAATTCAATTCCGAATGCTGGCAAAAACCACCGCAAAAACCATTTGCCACAAACTATTAACCATTCGCCTTGGAGAAAGCAGGAAAAAAGAAACACTCGTACAAATCGAACCCTTCCAACAACCCCATCGGTTATTCCCCCCGACTCGCAGTAATCACGCCGGACCATTCAACCCCTTTCCACCGATGAACACGTGACATTCGTTTCAACCCCCTAAACGCAACCCTGCCGCGCTTACCTTCGGCCGCAGCAAGAAGAACGCAACGCGGTATGCACAAAGGGCTAACCGACGCGGCGGGGCTATTATTATGACCAGGCTTGGAATCAGCGGCCGGATCCGCGGTTATTTCCGGCGAAAGGGGACAAAGTAATTGCGGCGGGTATACCGGCGATCCGACGCGCGCGCGGCTCTCTCGCCTCGCGATTCAATTTAACGAACGAACCAGTGGAAAAACGTCGCCTCCAGGAAGGGGACAAATCTGATTTATCGATTCCTCTACCTTTGTTCTCTGGCTGCTGCTTCGGGGAAATTTTCCAGCGACTCGCGTGGAACGTGCTTTCGACTTTTGATACGTTGGTTTGAGCGAAAGTTCGCATTACAATATTATAATCGCGTTGCGTGTAATCAGAGGACTGCGGATTTTTGCGCGTTTATGAGATATTTAAGGATGCGAAAATGCAGGGGATGCACGGAGTACGCACGACCTGCGGAAACGTACAAAACCTGGCAAACTATGCTACCTGTTACGATATTTAGTGGCTGAAACGAATTTCCGCCTGGATTTCGTTTTTCTGGCCGTGTTTATGGAAACGCGAGTCGTACGAATATACACGATGTGATGATTCACTGGTAGCGGTTTGTACGTTTGAAACGTATTAATGCCGATTGGAATTTTAGTATACAGAACGTTTCCGAAATCGCGATAAAAGCGAAAACATGCGATTTCTCTTGTAGAAGCGAGTCGAGGATGTAGAATAAAGAGTTCTGTTACACTCGTACAGCGACAGTATAACAATTTGAAAACATAATGGGATGCATAGTGGAAACAAGTAAAAATGCTTCACCTACCGAGTATGCAATGCTCAAACACACAAAGGGTGTACAGAAACGCGCGAATACAAATTAAAAAGTGAAGATCGAAATCATTTCATTAAGAAACAATCCATAGATTTTTCCTGCCTAATATCGATACGGTCAAACAAATTTCAATAAACACGTTCGAACAAAAAGTATGATAACGTTTGCACATGTTCGTAAATGAAAGAAACGAAAAGAGCTGAGGGAGAAGGAAGCAAGGAAAACAAACATATGGAAGTAAAAGCAGCGAAAGGGCGTAGCGTGATAGACGGTACGATAAAAGATAAAACGGCAGAATTGTAATCGTGGCAATAACAGAACGAGTGCCCACGATTACATTCACTCTTTGTGTGTCGTTCGCCAGGCTGATCTAACCGCGCAATTTACAAAAGAATTGTATTTGTTTCGTCCGTACAATCGCGTAGCTTCTTTACTAACGATCCAAAACGGAATCCCCTTTCTTTTTGAGGATGCAGCACCGATTCCGCCTCGTATAGTTTCAAAGACGTGCTCTCCACGGTGAAACAAATTCGCTGAAAACGAAAAAGAAAAAAAAAAGAAAGAAAAAAAAAGAAAAACGAAGAGAGAAAAAAATAACACGGGGATGGAATCGGAGGCAGTCCGTGTATAATTAAAACGAAAGGAAAATATGCGAGAGACGAATGAATTCTCGTTGGTCAGAGTAATTGGTTCTATTATTGGCAAGGCGAAAAAATTAGTTTACGTACCTTTTGAAATGTTATATCAAGGTGGAAATTGGCTCGGGAGAATCATGTTTTTCATTATGAAAATTTTTGATTCCGATTGCAACTAGGAAAATATTTTTAGAAGAGTCGCCGATGAAACGTGTGAATTATGCGATAAAGTGTCTAGGAATGAAAAGCGGACGGAAATTATGAAATTTAGAGACGAAGCAGAGAAACTTGGGAAACGCGTAACAAAGAGAAAAGGAGATAAACGAAGAAAGGAACGAACGAAATGAAGGAACATAACTGAAAGATATGTAAAAGGATGGAAAGGGATGAAAAGATGAAAAGTTTTACATTTTTATCGCAAATTCACTATGGATTTTTTAGATTACAAAGGTAAAGGAGCGCGATATTTATCGCTCGTCGAGGAAAGAAAATAATCACAGCAACGAACGATAGAAAGAAATGATTAATTAACCGGGTAGATGGAGGAAACCGCGGCAAACGAATTTATTTGCGGATTATATTGGTGCCTAGCAAATGTTGAATATTTATGGAATCGGTGCGGCAACATTGTGCGCATTAAACGAGCATACCTCTGGAAACATATTGGCCGGCCTCGGGACGAGAAAACACGATAAATATACTTTTCATAGGGTTTTTCTGCGCAAATGACAGAACGCGTTGATATTACGTTTTCCATGGGATTTATGCTTTTTTTCCCGCCGATAAATTCGCCACTAGCTTGGTCGGAAAAACATAAACGATACGATGGTTTTCAATAGCGACGAACGTAGAATACGTAAACTTTGTCTGGAATTTTAAACAATTGAACAGCAACGTCTATAATCAATTTTTGGTCGACTGTCTCTGCGAGTTTTCACGGAGTTTAAGAAATTTGAGAGGTAACGGGGGAATCTGAGGAAGCTTGGAAATTCTGAACGATCCACCCTTTGATAAATGATTTTCTCAAATATGATAAAATACGAGATTGTAATATCTCGTTTTTCGTTTATTGTCTCAAGCCACATCTCTTGATATTAGCAACTACGATTTACAAGTATTCTATAAATATATAAATACGTCGATAATTCTTACACGTTTAATATGCTACAGTTGCTTCGGTTTATTATTTTGTTATTCATTTTACCTAGACCTTCGTGAATTCTTCGGTTCTCTTAAAAATCCACATTTCGTTTCATATCCATACGATATGAAATTTTAAACAACCATATATATTTTGTAACAAGTAAAGTTACTTTAGTCGGTTTATTAGCCAAGTTAATTGGTAAATAATTACGTATGTTAGTTATTGGTTAGTTAACGAATACTGTTTTCTGTGCTTCTATAGCCAATGCGAAAGATCTACTTCTTTTAGGAAACTTAGAGTTTGGAAAGTATAATAGTTTCATCGTACGGTGCGTATGGAAAAGTTAATCAGAAGCAAACTTCGTAACAGTATCTGCAACCGTGGCACAAAGTAGCTGAAAGGAAAAGAAAAAAAAAGTTACGTATCCCTCGGACCGATTAACATAATTTCCTTACCGAAGGTTCGCCGAACTTCTTGGCAAACTTTAATGCACCCACCCCCTCTTTCTACCTTTTCTCTTTTCTTTTTTCCTTCATTTTTTTTTCTCCTCTTCTAGTGAGAGAATTTGCACTTCTAGAAGTGGGTTAGCCCCAAAGTTCGAAGTAATTGGCTATTTAGCCTGGGAATAAAAAAGAACACATCGATGGAGAGAGTAGAATGGAAGCGACTAACTTTCCAATCAGACGAGTAACAACCATTTTAATCGTTTTTCGATGATAAATTTCTGATCGCGTCACAGTCGTCAATTAACAGATATCGCGATTATTAAATTACAACGTACGGTCTGGTTTCCACGATATGAAAAAATGGGCAATTTGGCGGCACGTTAAAATTCGATTAATTGTTACAGCTTTAATACGTGAATAATAGGGTGACTCGACATTTAACCGGTGATCATTACTGGGGTGTTTCATGCAACGTTAAAATATAGAGTAAATTGTAAAATATTTGCACAGCGACCACTTTATTTCCATATTTATATCTTAATTGATAAATATGAATGTAATAAATTTTACACCGTCTAGCGATACTTTATTCCGACCGTAAGAAATTGGATCCTGAAGTTAATCCGATTAGTCGATAGATAAATTTCATTGAAACTGGATTCGTTCGATTGTATCGATAAATTTATTTTTGTATATGTTTGTATAAAATAATCATTTCAAAGAACGAGATCAACGAAAGCAGAATTCTGGTTATAGAGTGGTAAATTAACATTAATATCTCGAGTCTCGATATTATTAGAGTATTTATATCAATATTAATTAAATTAGAAGTTATTGGTCAAAATCCTAAATTTGGGACTAAAAATATTGTTTAATGAATGCACAACTATATCACGCTCGTTCCGTTGTACACGAAGCTTTATTTTAATATCTAATTGAATATTCGATACTTACTATTTGGGTCGTGTATCCATCTCTTCTTATCGCCCACTTTCATTATACGCGTGTCATCCTGCAACAAAAGAACGTTTCCAATTAAAATCATACACCTGCGATATCCTTCTCCGCTCTGTTTCGCTAATTTATTTATTTAAAACAGGTCTGAACGTATTTTTTCAATAATCCCTCGCGAGCGCACGATTTTACACGAAATCCAATAATGAAATTCTCTTCATTGTTACGTAACAACGAGTAATCCGCGCTTTGCGTAATCCGAGGTTACAAACACGAAAATGATAACAAAGCGGCTCTTTAGTAAAGGGAAGGAAATGGAGGCAAACGGGACGATCGTTCCTTCTTTCGAGACAATTAAAGCGGAACCCATTTCCCGTTGCTCGAATTTTCATAAATCTCCCATGATCTTTTCTCGATGCAAAGCATGCGTCGTAAAAGCAGCGTAGTACGTCGGCTCGCGAAAATATTCAAACACTCGTACAAACGTTTCATGAATATTTGACGCGTGTTATACGGAACATTTTCAAAAACTCATTAGCACTGTCGCGAGCCTCGGCTATAATTATATCCGTAATATTGATAAGTCTCGCCATTCTCAGTAGGATCATCTTTGATACATATTACATACTTCGGATGAATATTCCATTCACGTTGCACGTACGTTTGCAGTAAATATCTCGTAACTTCGGTAAACAGTTTCCGATTGTTTTCAAATTTTGCCAAAATAATGACGACAGTCGTGTCTCGTTACAACGCTAATGAAATTTTGAAATGTTTTATAAAACGTACACCATATACACTTGAGAGTTTTCTATGGTAAGTGTTCGAATACTTTCGTGGCTGTATCTTGTTTAAGGTACCGTTCCGATAAAATATATATGGCACGTTGAAAGATCTTCAAGATTTACTGAGATCAACGATCAAGAACAAACTATTAGGTTGTCCGGAAAGTTTCTTTCCTTTGGTAAGGAAATAATGGACGCACAACCTTTTTTCGTTTCATATTATTTTATCGAATCATCTACTACCCATTTTGTTCTATTTTTATTATTACGATCGTACACGATTCGACACAAATAATATAAAACAGAGAATACGGTGCGTCCATTATTTCCTTACAAAACGAAAGAAACTTTTCGGACAACCTAATAGTTGTTTCCGAGAGCGTCCATTTTTTTACACTCATTTTTAGATCGGTTTCAGATTTCATCAACGTAATCGCGACGTTTGCGTCCCGCCACAGTTATATTCTATAAATGTGTAGATACTTCCGCGAGCCGCTGCAGCTCGCATTTTTAGCACGGCCGGTATCGAAGGTCGCGGCTCGTGTCACGAAATTCATGGTTCAGCCTTGTCCTGCGCCAACAGCCGTTCGTCGAGTACCGCAACAACCTTCGTTGCGGTCGTGGGCGAAACGACCAACAACGATCGCTCATCACGTGCATAAAATTCAGGGTTGCGCGGTTAAAAACGAGTCGTTCGGAAGTTTAGGCCGAGGTCGTCCCGTGGTACCGAATACCAAGAGCGAAACGAAGGGATATCGCGAAATGCTCGCGTGATAGTTCACGTGCCAGTTCGAAACAATTCCAGGATAATATCTAAAATACCGAAGGAGAAACTGGCTTCACGATCTAGGCTATATTATCGCTGACCAACACTTTCGAACGAAACCGAGCGGAGAACGAGTTCGAGATCTTTCGACCGTGTTTTCCGAGAGGTTTTGCAGAGATTGCAGAGGTTGCAGACAAAATTCCGGGAGAGTGCTCAAAAGTGAATTGAAAATTACCTTCCATAACTCGTGTCCCTTCTAGACATCGTTCGTTGTTTTATTTGTCTCTTTCTCGAATTTCTATCTTTTCGTATTCCTTTTACGGTGTTGTTCTTTCCTTTGTTTCCCTCTTTTCTTCTTCGTTCGACGTTTTTCTCTTCAATGAATTTTATTATCGCGCAAGAGAAGAAAGTTCCTTTCGCATCTTTCTCTCTTACGGAAGATCAATAGTATCGTCAGTGTTTAAGATTGTTGTCGGCGTTATCGTACGTAAGAAACCCTCTAGACGATTAATCTAAATATATTGTCGATGCAACGTCGAGAATCTCAAATATCGACCATAACGTTGATCGTCTGGACGTTGCTTCAACGATTATTATACTCGGTGCATTTTTATTTTACGTTGCTTAGGATTATTCTCCTAAGTTGACAGTAGTACAACAAAGACCTGATCAATTTTTCTCACTCAAGCACCTCGCTCTCACACTGTCCTAATAATATTCCACCTTGCACAAGGAAAAATAGAACGTAACATTTTTGGACACCGATTTACAATATCCATTTACCGTCGCAGTGATATTTTAATTTTCATGCAAATCGCGCCCACGCTCTGTACGAGGCATTTCGGTGAAAAACGTTCGCGTACTCGCGCCCGAATCATCAATTTGCCAAGCTTCCGTTAAAGGTCGATTTTTTTTTTTTTTGCTACTTTCTGTTAAACGTTCTCGTTGCTGTGTAACGTAACTCAACGTGCATTAACGCCTTGACTGCTGATGACTCAACGTTGACGTCATGACCTGGAAGGTGGGTGACGGTACGTTAGCGTCACGCGCAAATAGCTTTCAAATGTCGTAGTAGGAAAGATCGACGAGTTTCAAAAGACAAATATTTTAGTGGCGATGAAAGGCCACGCGAATTTCGCATATTTTGCTCTGACAGCCGCGATAAATTCAAATACAGTGGCTGCAAAAAATATTTCTACGTACCATTCATTTCCAACGAAACACTTTTTATCAGGTTACACATTTCATTTTCATGGCATTAAATTTTTGTATTCGCACGAAAGTACTATCGGACGATACGAAATATAATATACCGGGACTTAATTAATTACTATTGTATATAAATGTTATCACAAGTACGATGGCGTACAAATACTTTTTGTGG
Organism: Bombus waltoni; assembly: GCA_014737395.1. Lineage (NCBI taxonomy): Eukaryota > Metazoa > Arthropoda > Insecta > Hymenoptera > Apidae > Bombus > Bombus waltoni. The sequence continues at coordinate 158,438 of JACXII010000066.1, read as the reverse complement.
CCACTGTGAAACGTACACCCTGGCGAGGCTTAATTTTCCCGAAATATTACATTATATCCGAGCACTTATTTTCAAGATGATGTCCGTTTAAATCGGATTGATTTTGTAGTCGTACGAAAGTACTATCGGACGGTACAATAATGTATATGAAATGTAATAAACCGCGACTTAATTAATTACCGTATAAATGTTGTCACAAGTACGATGATGTACAAATACTTTTGTAGCTATTGTAAAACGTACACCGTTTTACGCTTAATTTTCCCGAAATATTACATTATATCCGCGCACTTATTTTCAAGACGATGTCCGTTTAAATCGTTCGCATTGTCGAGCATCGCTTGGTTCACGAAACTTATCTTATCTCGATAATTCTAAAGAATTTAGCGAAAGAACGTGGATCACCGATGATCATCGTCAACGCGTTAAACAAGAGAGCCTCGCTCTAGTTGCGTTTCACACGAGTATACAATTAGAACGTAATGATATTTTACAATTAGCAGGATAACGGTAGTTTCTCGAGCGAAATTCGAAGACACGATGGGTGCCGCTTGAACTATTTCACCGCGTTTCGGACTTTCAAATTGCCCTGCTGCGAATCGCTGCAAACGACGAGACTCGACACCCTGTAATTATCATCGGATGGAATAAGGAATAGCTTAGTCTCTGAAACGCGGCGCAACGTCGAATTTACTGCAGCTAAACCATCGTCTTTGCTTAGAAACGAATTCCTTGTCTCTGCGAGTAATTACAGTGATCGGGAACGTTGCTAATGCCGGCCCTCTCGAAATTTATTAGACACCCTTCGTGTATTTTAACAGGGGGCGTGAAGAACAAGACGCTTCCTCCTGTCATGATTTCCGCGACTCTTGCCTTTGAAATCCGAATATATCTGAATGCCTTTGCGATTACAGTTTAGCAATGGCTATGTCCAAACGACTTTGCTATCGAAACTCTGGTCGCGTTCAACGGACATTATCGATCGTCATTGACATGTCCAGCGATTTGTCAGTTACGTCTAAAAAATTATCAGAATAATTTCTTTAATCTTCGTATAATAGTTTCGATTGATATTGGTGTTACGTTTCGTGAGAAATATGTGCAGATCTTCGCTTTGAATATTCGAAAAATAAAATCCATAAACATCTCAAATCGATCCAAAGTGGACACAGTTTTGAAATAACTGTACGTATGAAACGTCGTGTATTAACGTTGGGTCTTCTTGAAGATTAACGTTGTTTATGACCAGAGTTGTAGAATATCTTTAAAGCGTGATAACGCGTGTGAGGTTGTAAACGTGTCACTGTTAGCCACTGTAAGCCACTGTAAGCCACTGTACAGCAAAGATATATCGACCTTTTGATGAAATTGCATCAGGCGACGCATTATTTATGAACGATATCGTAGAACACGATTTTCTTGTGCCTTTGAGCTTTGATAGATACGGAGCGAACGACGAGTCTCCCCAAACGACGAGCGAAACACTCGGCATTCCGATTATGGAAATGTCCGGTTTCCCGTTGATCAATAATTAATCAGCGACGTAATCAGCTTCCGCGGAATCATCTCTTCTACAATGCATGGAATTACGTCGCTGTCAATCCGAAAATATGTAGCCGAATAATTCGGCCGCCCGCTGATCGAGAATTAATCATTTTATATGGGGTACGTCATTGTCACGATTCCCGGGCTGGTTTCGAGCATTCGAGGTATTAATTTCTCAAGAAATTACGTCAGTCAGCGGGTCACGTTGTACGCATAGCGAATCGCTCGAGCACGTGGCATGATTTTATTATCGATTAGAACTGAAACAGCTTTTCGAAATTTGAATTAAAATTGACATTTGTGGTTGGAGGGAAAAATTTTTTAGGAGAGTTTAATAACTCGCTACGGTCCAGATGTTCCTTATCTATTTTACAGGAGAACAAATAACGTTTGTATAACATTCGTTTTTACATCGAAGAATTGTTCATGAATCGTTATACAAATTTTCTTGCTTCTCCATTTTCTTCAGCATACTAAGATCGAAAGAATCGAAGCATCAAATTCTTCTGTTTATATATAGTATATATATTCTTGATCTGATTTATTAGAATATATAAGTGGAGCCTTCATCAGGCCTTCATACACAATGAGGAGGGTTAAAGATATTTTCATTTAAATAAGACTACGATAAGTCGCATTAGATGCTCAACAATGTCGGTTAAACAATGTGCCTTAGGTGCAACACACAATTGCGTTACGTTAGCAGCAACAACTTGTACCACAGACTTCCTCTAAAGCCTCTAAGAACTAATTACCCTACAAATAATACATAACTATGCCTCATAGAAAGCTACCTAATCTTCCGAGATTGAAGGTATTAAAATTACAGAGCAACTTACAAAATTACCATTAGATAATAAGGATGACAGAAACAGAAAAAGGGTAGAAAATGAAAGAGGATAGAAACTAAAAACTGGCCAAGAAATTCTACACATTCGACTGTTTCCTGGAGCAAAGATTTAATTTCTAAAATTGTAGTTGTATACCGAAGCATAACGTCAATAGTAAGTAAAAATTTTTCGATTTTTCATCGATGAATTTCGCGCACGCTTGACTCTCTACTGGAGCAAAGGTTTAATTTCTAAATTTATCAGTATCAAAAAATCCAGATTCACGTATTCGAATCTTTATTCACCACGTACACCGAAACGTAAAACATTTACTCCCAAAAATTCTTCGATTTACACTTTGATAAAATTGTTCGTAAAATACCTCGATTAATTTCCAAAATTATCAATACCAAAGAATCCGGATTCACAATATCAAAGCTCTATTCACCACGTGTACCGAAACGTAAAATTTTTATTCCCAATAAAAATTCTTCGATTCCTCATCGATAAATTCTATACGCGTTTCGTTCACTCTCTACTGGAGCAAAAGTTTAATTTCGAAAATTATTAATACCATAGAATCTGAATTCGCAAATTTAAAACTCTGGAATTATCACGTATCTATCTATCTATCTATGTATCTGGAATCACAGCGAAACGCGAACAATTTTTATTTCTAATAAAAATTCCTCCAATCATCCGGATTTCAAGATTTTCCAATTGCTCATCGATAAATTTTACACGTTCGACTTTTTATTCTATCATGGAACGAAATTTCCGTGCTACTTAACTCTCGAGGCTCGTACGAGATCGCGTATCGATCCACGTGAATTTAACAAGGTCGTTCGCCGGATGCACGAGGATCTCTTCCGAGGGGGTAGATGCGCGTCGTTTCAACTAGGTGCATAACCTCCTATCGCATCGTTATTCCGTTACTCCCGGTCGAGATAACCTGCCACTTTTCGCCCGACGCGAGCCGACTGAATTATTCGTCGAGCCGAAAATGGCCTTTCAAGTCTATGAAGAACTGCTTTTAGGAGCAGGTCTCACTCGTCTACGGTGTATGCATTCCCGGGCACATGCTGCCACGTTAAACAGTTCCGGATAACGTTTCTCGAGAGACGCGCCACGTTTCTTCCGGTTTGATTCATCCCGTTACGCTTCTGGAAACTTTCTCGACCTTTTAAAGTGCTTGTATGATTTTTGGATATATGATGATTTTTCTCTGTTGGCTAAAGTTGGAACTAGAGAGAGATTCGCTTTCTTTGAGAGAGATTCATTTTATCGCTCGGAGAAATACTAGAGTTTAGTAGAGTGTCGTGAAATTTTAGTAGACGTCGGGACCCGGAACGAAGAATCGTTCTGCGATTTTCTGAAATTTAAAAAAGAACGTAGAACGACTTGGAAAGATCGACAGATCGTAGCATCGAAGAAAAGCGTCTATTCGAAGCGAACGATGAAAATATATTGTCCAACGATGAATATTTTCTTATGAAAATAATTCATTAATAATAATATTCCATAAACGCGGCAAATATGCCAAAGCACGCAACGAAGAAACAACAGAAAGAAGGAAACAAGCCTGTCGGTAGAAATTGCAGCGCAGTGGAACAAGTAGAAACGGACTGTGCGTAGTCAGACCGATCTTCTCGACGAGCAAACGCAAAAAACAACAGAGATACAATTAGAGAACTCTTCGAATAACAAAATCTAACGTCAATATTGCGATATTTCTCGTTCTAAAAGTCATTCGTCTAATTTCCTGTTAATTAATTTCGAATATTTCCTAGCAAATTCTGTCTTCGATCTTGCTTCCTCGTTTCATTTCGCGCCCATCGCGTCTGATTACATTCATCACTCGCTTCGTTATCATCTTGCTGGGCAGGATATTAGTTCGACGTCAAGTAAGTCGACGATCATCGTCGATTAACATCCTTACTTCGAGCTTGTTCTTCGATCAACGACGAATTCTTTTCCGTAAATACAAATCCGAGACGCCAGCAAGATTTGTAAGAAAGAAAAAGCGAAGGAGGGAATCTACGGAGGAACTCGGCCACGGAAGTTGGCCAATTAAGTGCCTTTCCACAGCTGTAGCTACTTGGTCCGAACTTGTTTCGAACCGCAAACGCGCGTCTGGTTTCCTTCCTAGGTAAACGACTCGTCGTTGAAACAAAACATTCCCGACGAATCCCTTGTTTGTTTTAGCCTTCGTTTGTCCGGAGATAAAATATCTCGTGATGCAGTTTCGTTCGCGAAATTTTCTTTCCACTTGTTTGACAAACATTCTTTAAAGTACGTATGACGATAGATAAGGAAAAAGTCTGACACGGGTTTAGCGAAATTATTTTCCATCGTCCGAGCAGCCGTATAATACAGAGACTAATCATTTTTGGCACGCGACAACGATAATTTTTATATGCCGGACGTAAATCGGTTATTACGAAATCTGCGAGCATTCTTTTTCCTAATAATTCGAGAAACGATATCCGGATAGAAATTTGTTTCAGGAAATATATCGCATCTTTGCACCGTTCAATGTCCAATAAATCATCAACATTCAAGATCTAACCATTAACTTTTTCGTATCCAACGATGAAACGATTTCTCGAATAAAGATCGACCGCGTTGTCTTATCTTACCCTATCAACGAGATTTTTTTTGTTATTAACTGCTCTTTACTCCCAAGTTTCTGGTATTAACGGAATATATGTGTTTTTTGCCTATCCTTAAAATACACCAATAATACAATAATACCAATAACAATAAGAACATTAATATTGGTATTAATATAACAATAATACCCAGCGTTGCGCGGAAAATAAATGACATCGTGTTGCGAGATATCCAAACATCCGAAACGACATCACGTCGCGAGATATTTCGTCCACGGACGCGAAACGCTCAAACACGATCCAAGAATATTGCGCAACGTCCCCTCCGATCTAGAGATCTTCTCTTCTGGTGGCTGGCAAATATTTCTTTTCGTCGTCTGGACGTCTAGAGAAATGATACGCGGAGGGGAGAGGGTTAAGAGAGGTTGGAGAGGCGCCAACTGGAAGCGTCCTGTAAAAATGGCCCTGCACGCGAAGAACGGCATCGACATTTTTACAAGTCGATTCCACGTACGACGTCGACCGCGTCTACGGTTTTCCGCAGCCGAGACAAGAGTTCGCCGGAGAGGAAGGTGAAAATCGGTGTCTGGAAATCGCGCACGAGCTAATTGGGTCGGGAACTTTTCTAGTTTGACGTTTTCGCGTTTCCACCGTGTGATGTCTCGTGTCTCGCAATTGTTGGCTGCTCGTTTTTTGGCTGGATTTCGAGCAGATAATCTACGATAGATAGGGACTGGACGAGCGGTTTGTCGAATTGTTCGGGATTAGCGAGCAATTTACAAACATTACTCCTGTTGATTTCTCATTTGGTGGAGCGGTGATTCGTTAAAGCGAGCAAGACGTCCCGAGTTTTAGTTCTTTTTTTTTTTTAATCATCTCGATTCGAAGATGCTCCTCGGTTCGTTTATTGTCGTTACTTGTTTCTACGCATAAAGTCGCTATAAAAACGAATACGCGGAGGAGACGTACTATAAACCGATATATCACGGTGGAAATGTAAAGCTTAACAATTTACGTCGGATTTTAGCAGAAATATCGACTAATAACAAATATAACAATGTCTCTGATATTCCTAATGAAAGCGTTCATTTACCGGTCAGATATTTATTACGCGATACTATAACGCGAGGGTAGCGACGTTCATCACGCAATCTAAAATTTTTCGTTAAAATTGCACGACAGAAATTTGGAAAAACTCGCTGCAACTGTTGCTATAACCAGGAAACTGCTGAATGCCGATGTAAATTGTATCGCGATATAATAATACGCTAAAATATCGCACGAAAGTATATTTTTACGCGAACGATGGTCGACCGATGTGACACGAAAAAGACATTTACGTTACGTTGATACGCCAGTCGCTCGCAAGCCATATTCTGATTAACTGTAAAAATCGAAATGCACAGAGGAACGACAACAACGAACGTTGTTCTTTAAAACGAACTCTACGACGTATTCGCCTGCTATCTCATTATGAAAAATAGATCAACGAAAATAAAATATCATCTTCGAGACGTGGAATATTAATTATTCGTCGTCTGGATCACGCGAAATCAATAATTGCGCCAGAGTTGTGCATAGTAATGAAAGAATTCGCGTCTGAACGAAAATATCCAGACAAATATTATCGGCTCGTCGTATTCTGAGCAGTTCCTCTTTAAACATTCAATCTGCAAAGCGACCCGACGGAACGATCAACTTTTTCCCTGCTATTAATACCTGCCCTTTTGCCCGCCACTATATTAAAAGTGAGTGGAACAGCGTCCGGTACGAGGCGGTCACCGTAAACGCGAAACTTTACCAATTAAGCAGGCTGTCGCGCGCCTTTTCACCGTTATTCTAGGCTCGAGGGTCGGGCCTCGATCACTGCCTCGAAAATTCTACCCCGTGATTATCCGTGGTCGTCATCGGTCATCGTTTTCCTCGAATTCACCAAGGATCGCCTACAACCTGCCCGCCCCCTCCCCCTCCCTAGCCTCTCCTATTTCCAACTATTTTCAAAATGCGGCGCTCGATATCGCAAGGGGTAGGAAAGTCAGGTTAGCGAAACGATGCATCAAAAATTTAATTACAGTGACACGGTGATTGATTGTTCCTAACTTTCAATCATTCTGCCGTTGTAGTTTAAGCTGTAAAATATAGTTTGTTCATGGCTTGTCTATCTTAATAGTTTTGTCTATGATGGTAGTTTTCTGTCGTAGTTTACGACGCGTCAAAAATTAAATGACCGATTAGGTTTAGATTGCAGCGGTGTTGCTTCCTTGCTGTACAACGTTGTAAAATATAATTCGTTTTTGTTCTATCGGTTTGTTCGATTTAATTATATCGTTGCATTGTACAATTCTTCAATGAAATTAATACAAACATCTACGAAGAACTTTCATCGGATCTTTCCCCCCGTGACATGCTTAACGAATCTTGTTAAATGTTCGTTAGAATAAATATAAATTCTTACGAATCGTCCTTAAAAACTTTATCCTTCCAAGTTTTCGAAAGATTTTACCAGATCAGCTTAGAAGCAAGCGTAACTAGTATCGCGTAACTAGTATCGCGAGTCAAAAACCTTCTATTCTCCTTTTTTGCGATCCGATGTTCGGCAAAATTTGCCAAGAATAGAATAGTCGTTTCTCGACGATTTTTCGGTAAAATAACGGCGGTTCCCGGTGGATCTGCGCAACGTGTCGAGAAGACTTTAAGCCGGGCGTTGCCGATAATCGGATGGAACTGTTCGGTGGCCACGTCCACCAGGACTCGGACCGATCGGAGGTGACTTAAGGCCTTGGCCACGTTTCAAAACCATTTCGTTGCCCTCACGAGATAGAGTCGAAGAGATTTCTCCCGTTGGATGGATCCTTTGCAATTAACCGAAATCCTTCCACCCCTTCTTGGGATTTATGATAGAACTTGGTGGATCCGATCGACGATCTAATCGTGGGCTAGGTCAATGATAGGGATCAATTCCGTACGTGTACATTATCGTTCTATTTAGATGCCAACTGATCTGTGGCGGAATTACATTTGATTAAGACACCGTAGAGAGAAGAATATACGAACGAAACTATAAAAGTTCACGAGCTTAATTCGTTGAGCGGACTATTTAGAGGATTTTTAGGATTAGTTAGAGATAACGTTGATCGTTAAATATTACAATATAATGGTCTCCGGCGAATAGGAGCACGATATACTACGTTCTAAACGTGACAGTGGCACGACGATACACCTAGGTGAAGAAATTTCTGAATAAATAAAAATTATCGTAGCCAAGACATTAGAATTGTAATTAACGAGTTGGAAAATGTTTATCTCGCGTAAACGTCTTATTAGTACGTTCTACGCAATTTACGAGCATTTTGCGCTGGTTAAAACGAAAGCAAGATCTAAATCAAACTGTACAAAATCTTGTCCGATACACCAACAAAGAAAATATTTTTTCGTTAGAAAAGTCACGGTTTCGTCGTTTCCACGTGCCATCCTCCATTAGTTGATTTTTCCGCCCTGTGAATTTACTGATTCACGCTCCAATTACAGCCAGCACCGAATTTTCATTTGTCCCGATTTAATCGATCGAGTCACGGACGTGTAAAGGGCTATTTTCAGACGCGGCGTACAAAGTAGTCGAAGATCTCTGAACGATGAAAGCAAGTCGAACGTGTATTCGAGAGCATTCAAGGTTTCGATCGACGAAACCGACGCAACCCCCGTGTACCGATAGTTCGATGAATATCTGTGTCGAATTCATCCTCGTCGCTCCCCTTCGACTCTCGACCCATTCGCCAGTAGATTTCCTCTTACCCCAAAGAATATTTTGTTTCTGCCCGTTTCACCCTCTGTGTTCCACCACGATCCAACGGTTCTCGATGCGCGATTTTCGAAAATCGCGTCGGATTTTCCACGGACGAGACCTAAACGGATTATTCTCGAGGATTTGCGCTCGTCCTTCTGGACCGCATCGAATCCGTGTCTTTCTGGATTATACGAATAGAAGGGAGATATCTATTTTAGAGTTTTTTCTTCTTTTGCTTCTTTTTTAAAGAGAAGAACAATATTTTTTCGAGAACGAACGAGACAGAACGATCACGAATTCCAGAGTAATAAGTAACAGATAAACGAGCTTTTAACGTTATCGAGTGAACTACGTAGACTGGTGCACCAGCTTCGGTAATTAACTCAAGATAAACAAAATTATACGTCACGTGAAAACCAATTTAACTCGGATTATCCCTTCGCAAAACATCTTACTTTAAATCCCACAATTATCTGAGTGATTTATGGACCAGCCTTTGCATATACGTTTTCGAATAAACCAGACCAGTAACTTTGATAATTAACTCGAGATAAAGAAAATTACGCAACACGCGAAAACTAATTTGATTTGGATAAACCATTCGCAAAACACGTTTCTTTAAATCCCACAATTACTTGAGCGATCGATGCACGAGCTTCTACGTATACGCTTTCGAATAAATTAGACCAATGCGTTAATTGTGATCATTCGCTCAGGAGAGAGAAAATGATACATACGCGAATACCGATGTAACTGGAATTATCGTTTCGCAAAATACGTTGCTTCGAATCCCACGATTATTTAAGCGATAAATGAACAGGCTTTTTCTTAATAAACTGGATTAAATTTCACAATTAACCGGAGATAAAGAAAACTACGCGTTACACGAAAACCAATCTAATTTAGACGAGCCCCTCGCAAAACGGCTTGCTCCGAATCCCACAATTAGGCGATAGATGGACGAGCTTTTGCACATACGTCCTTGTACAATTTGATAATTGTGTCGAGATAAAGAAAATTACACGTTACGCGAAAACTAATCTAATTTAGACGAACCCTTCGCAAAATAATTTGCTCTGTATCCCACAATTAGGCGACAGATAAACGAGCTTCTACGTGTACATTCTCCAACAATTTGTTAATTGACTCGATATAAAGATCATCACCACGTCCTACTGTCTCAACGACAAAAACTGCATGACGAAGAAAATTATACACCGCGATACTTTCCATCGAAATTATCCCGATCTTTCTCAAACATCACCACCGACCCGCTGTTCTCCCAAATATCGAACGAAAATGGCAAGAACTCGAATCTCCGATCCAATGTGTAACCAATCGCGCGAACGTGGCTCAAAAATCTACCCGACCAATCGCTCTTGTTCCTCGCTCGAGTTGAGACAACGGAAGGACGAGCGGGGGAGGACAATGGCGTCGGTAAGTTAATTTGTCAGGGAAGAGCTTTTACGCGGAGAAAACGGGTTGCCGTGGAACACACAGCTGGACACGGGAGCATCCCGGAGGTAATGCATTTTGTAGCGGAACCGCGCGACATTCCTCCGCAATTCGGTCCACGGAGATCGACCACGATGACCTCTGGTCTCGTGCTCGGTCAACCGAGGTTGCCCGCCTCTTCTCTTCTCCACGCCTGCGACCGTTTCGTCTTTCGAAACGAATCGATTTACTCCTCCGTTGCATTATCCTAGCGCGTCGACCGCTTTAGCAGAAAGTTCGATTTCCTGCACGAATTCCGAACATAAAAGGGTCCGAACGAGGTTAAGCCGAGATACTCGGTTAAACTTGAACGAGTTGCGAAATGATTTACCGAGATTTATTTGTGAAATCTGCTTTGTTAAGGGTGGATCGAGGTCTTCGGTTTGGATACGTGCTTCGAGGGTAATTGGTTGGCGAGGATGGTTCGATCATCGGAGAGAGGGTTTGTTCCTGTTTCGGCTTCGACGTTCGGCTTGTTGCGAACGGTCAAGATTTCAGCTTGTTACGGAGCAAACGGAAACAGGGCCGGTGTTTGGTTAACGGGTAAATTTGTATGTCTCCTCGCGCGGTTGTTGAAGAGGTACATGACGCGTAAAAATGACTTCGCGAAGTTTCTAGGCGTTGGCGTGGAAAAATTCTTGCATCGCGAGGGGGTGAATTTTGTTCTACTTTGCCGCGTTACGCTAGAAACGCGCGACTCGTGGAAATCATTGCACGGAGAAACGACAGAGCCAGCGCTAAATTTCTTATCACCTTCCAATAGATTCCGTTTGTTCCGCGCGAAGCGCGAGTCGCGTAAATTGTTACGCCTGGATATCTTATTTTTCGTTCTTTGTTCTCGTTTTCAATTTTCTGCCTGCACGCGGAGAAACGTAATTCGATACTTTGCAGCGTCATAGCGCGTACATCGGGGGAAATAAAATTCTCAGGAAACACGAGACTAACAAAAAAACAGCCGAGTAATAACCTAATTACGTGTCGTACGAGTAATCGATACGTACCGCGCCCGTACACAAAGAGCGAAGAAATTATATTCTGCGCTTCATCCTCTAAAAACTTAACGGATACAGCATCGCCCTGTCGCGTTTCGTATGCCACCCAGCTTAATACATACTATGCAAAAACGTGAATCAACGCGCCTCGTGCTAGAGATAGATGCAAATACCTAAATCTACACGACCTGTCTTTCGAGCGTTGCAATAGATCTAACCACGGTAGCGTTACAAATTAATTCGACGAATGTTGCTAAACGGAGTTGCTGTTTCCACGTTGGCAAATAACAAACAGTTAAACGATCGCGTAACGATTGATTTCTTCGATCTCTCTCGTTTCGGCGAACAAAACAGGTTCGTAACGTTTCAAGAAAACGTTTACCAGAAAGTTGAAACGAGAGTTCCAGGCAATCACGCGTACGAATAACAATTTTCTCATACTTTGTTCCACCTCGAGATACGTGCCTACTCAAGTACCGATACGATAATTGTCCAAACACGCGTCGTTTGTATCTTGCGACGCTGGATATCTAATCCAGCTAAAATCCAAACTCGAAAGCAAACGAGAGCCTGCTGTAACCTTGATGACTAAAAATAGACCGGATTAACCGTGTAACCTTCCAAGTTGGACGTGATTGCGCCGACCACTTTCCATGATTAATACCCCGCGTGTCCCGCAAGGGTCGAATAAAACCGTCTATTCGCGAGTGAATCGCGTTCCACTTTCCTTCGTGCGTCCGTTGAAGCGATTTTCGCGGCCCCTCGCCACGCGTTAAGCACGCTTTAATCCAGTCGCACCGGAAGAACGTGCGACGGCGCCGCGCTACAGTTAATTAGAGGGATTTAACCCTCGCGAGCCTTGACGTACGCTCGACGGCCAAGCTTTATTTATAAACGCGTACGAACAGGGTGGCTCGCTCAAAAATGTTGGCCCTGTGTTGGGATCGATAGAAATGCGGCCGTGTTTCCGTCACTCGCCGCTAGAGGGACTTTCGAAAGGGGAATCCTAGGAGTTAATAGGCTTTCAGCGAGGTTGGATCATCGATTTTATCGAACGATCTCGGATTTTACGATATTTAGATAAGTTTGGCACGAAAGAGCGGAGGACTGGTTTGTGCGAAATGTTCGTCGTTGTAGGCGGACGATTATGTAGAAATGTTTTGTAAAATTAGGTCAATCAAATTTTGTTGGATATTGATTTGTCGATTGCTCGACCATCCTCCCGTATCTCGCGTCAGTTTTTCACGCAGAAGCTTATTCCGATATTTGTAGAAAAGTGGATCTAACACTACGTGACTTTTGTTTCATTAACACGAAATATAATATACAATAATACGTACAGGGTGCGACCGAATAACATGTACAAGCGGGCACGAGGCGATTCCTTATGAAAAGAGAAGAAGAAAATATGGAATAAAATTTTTTCGTTTGATGTTTGGTTTGCGAGTTATCAAGTATACTTGAACATATATATATTTTATGTGACGACATTTGTTATAAAAAGAGACCCTGTTTCGCTTCACTCTTCTGTAATTATTGCGCAATCGCGCATTCGTTGCACAGTCCCTTCAAAATGCAGCTAGCCGCGTACTGCTTTGAATATCGAAATTTGGCGTGAACTTGACCACTTGGACTTGACTTTTTCTCTTCGACGCGAGACAAAGTTAAACACGGTAAGATCGAGGCAGAACTAAGCCGAACACGTGCGAATGAAAAATTAATTATTCGTCGTGTCCGTTTCACTCGTGACTTACCCTTATGTCGATCTCACGCGGAGACACATTAAGCTGCGAAAATAAGGGACGCGCGAGGGTTCAAATATTTAAGTAATTTCGTTTGGAAGCACACGAGGTTGATCAGTAGGAAAGTTCGCACTGTAAGTTAAACGGAGATGTTATTTTCTACAATCGGATATCTTTGCGCGGGAGATCAATTTCCTTAATTTCCCCCAAAAGGATCGAACGTTTCGAGTTTCATGCAAAAAAATGCAAAAAATTGCATCGACGATTCTAATGGCTGAGAATTTGATATTCGGATACCACCAGCGAGAAATACAATTTTTTAGACTATCCGATATTTCAGTATGTCGAAAGTTAGAACAACGATTAATCCCGTTCCAGACTCTCGTTATTGATATTAATAGGGAGACATTTCGATCCACGGGCAGTCACCATCTTTATACGGGTGAAATGGAGCGCGTGCTATTCCATAAGTGTAATGGGGTTGTCGTACACATCGCGAAGGGTGCCATGGGGCCAATGCTTTTACGCTTAATCCAGATTTATTTAAGTTGGATACGCTTGTAATCCGGGAACCCGGTCACCGGCCATCCGTCTTTCTAATCTCGGTTATCAGGGAACTGCATTTCGTTGCCGTTAATCCGGAATATACATCGGGCACCCTTGTATTTTTCATTCTCGACCCTTACTCCGCCGGTAAAACAGCGCCTCCCCCATTTTTCCTTGCACGCTGCAAACGAATTCCGTTCCCGACGTTACCGCGCATCTCTTAATTTGGATCAATGGCACGTGATTATTAATCACGTGCTATTATATATCTACCGGGTGTGACATTATCTTAAAGCGATTTTCCTTCGATCGTTTATCGTATCCCCGGCAATGTAAACGAAAACGATGGACAAAAACACTCTGCAGAAAGAAATGGCCAGTTTGCCAAGATACTGTTAGGAACGATAAAGGGAATAAGTAAAAGTCTATGGCGGCGGGGAACGGTTGATTTATCGAGACTCGTATTTCGAGGTATTATTGTACGCATCGTTTTGTTACAGCAAACATCTCGGAATACCAGCGTCGCAAGGTACCTTCGAGAGGCGGGATTCTCCAGCAAAGAGGATTCTCCGTCTCTAAAAGATTCTCTTTAGCTCTCTGGCTGCGACAACGTCGGTCAGAAGTTGATACCGTGACGAAATATTATGCAACGCTCGAATGTCAATATAGCTTGTAAGTTATAATTTGAATTTAAAATCGGAAACTCGAAAGAGAAGGAAAGAACGAACATAAATCGCGACCGTATACAGGTTTTAATTCGATTCTATTAGGTATCCATTGGAGGTAAACCGGCAAAACTGGGAATGACACGTATTTTGGTCGCATTGTGTACAGGAGAAAGCCACGTAACGCGGTAATGCGTTCGCGGCGATATTATTTTCGCTGGAGCAGAAATTGGGCCAGCCACGCGGCGAAGAAAACGAACCAGCGTGAAATTAGTACGAACGAAGAAATAACGTGTGTACTGTTCGTGTGGCTTCGAAGAACCGCGGATTAGAAAAACGAATTACTCAGAGGGGATTTCTACGTTCTACTCGCGAACACCGATTATTAGTATCAGACGTAACGAACTTCCTCGTAAATTGTAATTAGAGTTCTAAAAGAAGATAAATAGGAAAATTAATTTAACTTGAATTTAATAATGAAAGCGTGGATTTTGCTCTCCTTTAATTCTTCCACTAGAAACTCTCTTGCTCTTTATCGTTCAACTTTTATCGTTTTTATACACCACTGAAAGAACCTTGTATAATACACTGTTGCGAAAATATAGCTATTAAATACTGCAAAGATACGACTCTAGAGTTGCGTAACGCACGAATCGACGCAACACGCGTCAGCAGCAACCAATCAGGTTAATTAAGCCTCGAACTTCAGAACTTTGTTCTTCCAATTCTTCAATCTTTTATCTAAAAATATAGTTGATAAACGTCTAACCTTATCGGTAAATGAATTTCCTTTGGACAGTCCTTATGGGCTTCTGAGTAACAAGATGACTCGAGGGGTAACGAGTTAGGGGTATAGGTCGATGGAGAGCGAGACGTAAAGGGGAGTAGTCTCGTGTTCAGTGATTACCGATGGCGTGTTCCTGGTTTACGACATATTTGTTATCGTTTCTAGCAATGGAGATACACGAAAGTCTATCCAGAATACAAGATACAAATAGAAGCACCCGAATATAGAAAATATCATCTACAAAGTAGTTTCTGGTCTTTGATTTTTCAGTTTATTTAAACAAATGTATCAATCTACGCGTTGCAATAATTTACGACATTCTAATTCTACAGGAACGAAAGATTTTCGTTGTTGTTTTTCCTTTTTTTTTTTTACACTAACACGTACTAAACGTCCGTGTCATAAACCTCGAGTATTCTTTCGCCGCTGAATCGCAAGTATACGCTGCGCCATTTGCATATTACTCGTAACAAAAAGTCCAACACCAAGATTCCTAACGTTTTTAACTGCCGCGAAAGAGGCTGGAGCCTCGTAAATTTCAACGAAAATTTTCACAAAATATACGGCAGTAATACGAAATGAATGATAGCGACGATCGGTCGAACGAGAGTATAGAAAATATGAAGGATCGTTAGAGAAGAGAAAGAAGGTATTTCCGTGGCGAAAGATCGAACAGGTGTATTAAACGGAAATGGAAGACGCGTGACAGGCAAAGGAATAGGAATACAAAGAAATTGGGCGGTGCCGGAGAAGGAAGGGAACGGTAAATGGCGAAATGCGGCCAACTCGACGAGTTAATTGCGTCGGAGTGAGCTAATGTAGTGGATGTACATTATCCATAATTTACGCCTACCTCGCACCACCGCCAGCTTAACTGATGTAAAATGCTCGGTTATAATTTTCGCCTCGCCACGCCTCGAAATATCACGCTTATTTGTGGCTTTCCCCTTCGAGAAGTAGGAATCGTGACTGCGAATACATCGCGATCGTCCTCCTTCTGATATTACTGGTTTAAATCGGTGTCGAAGTACGTTTCCACGCCGTTAACATTGAGAAAGATGGTGAAATACCATAAAATATACTGGTAATAAATTTTAACACGAAGCGATACGTTCGTCGTTTTTCAAGAGATCATTTTTCTATATGGATTCTACGATTCTCGACAGATTTTATTTTGCTTGGATACGATGAAACGTAACGAACGAATAACGATATAAGGATTTAAATAGCGCTCTCAGTTTGATTCGTAATTTCCAATAAACGAATTAATCGATAAGGGAAATAAAGGGGTATAGTAAGACTGCTATAGAACCGCGCGAAGAATATGCGAGAAAAATACGATTAAAAGTCGAGAAATGGATGGAGCAGAACTCGACCATCGAACGTAACAATCGATAATTGCCCGCGCCTAGCCCTAACGACCATTCGTGATAATCATCTCTTCTCGTTTTCTTCCTTCGCGTTTGTACTTGAGATCGAGGCCAGCGCAGATCTTTCGGTCGATCGACCCGACGAAGCTCGTTCCCGTTCGAACCGGTCACAAAGCTTCGAAACTTTCTACGACCATCCATCACGGACCGACTAGGGCTGAAACGGCCGGTTTTTCGTCCATTTCGAATCCTATCCGCCTAGACAAATCGCGGCCATCTGCTTCTTCGACGTGCATCCGACAGGCGCGAGCGTTCGGTTTCTCCCTTTCGGTCGACTTTTTCAATTCTCCATTTTCACTTTTCCTATTTCGAGGAATTTTCAAGCTATATTTATTACACATCGATATGTAGGATTTGCGGATTAGAGTAAGTGGAATACCTACTACGACAAATAACGAAATACGTACATCGTGTACTCGCAACTTCTCTACAATTCCAGTTTACCAAGTGTCTACTAATGCCGAATTAATTCCGAAACCGAAACACGCTGGCGAGGAAAATAACTGGTAATAAAGAAGGTTCGTAAAACAAGAAGACACCATGGTCTTATAAAATGGAGTCACGCTTGATGAGACGAACAACGAATAGATATAACATATATTGTACGACTGAATAGATGATGATTACGAGTGTGGTAAAAAAACCTTCGATACAAGAGTCGAAAGAATTCATAGCGTATCGATTTCAAACTTTCCTTGATCAATCCGTCGTCGTGTTCCAATTACAAATAACACGCGATCGAAGATACGATCGTTCAACCAGTGACGGTTTCGCGAGTATACTTGCTCGCGATTTTACCAAGAATTTGTATAATATTTGTATAATATTCGTTCGTCAAGAACGTCTTCCGTGTGTAGGAGCACAGCCACGGAACGGCCACTGGTTTATACGCTTTTACGTGCTCGGTCGCGTATTATTCGTCTTTCGGTCGCATCATCCATCCCAACGTAGAACACGCACGCGTATATACACAGATTCGCAATGGTCCCACGTAATGCGCTTCGGAAGCGCGTCTTTCGGATAAGAAGACCGCAGTTGCAAACGGGATTTATCGATAAGCGCAGGATCAGAGTGTTTTAGATGGTGAACCATGATAGTTGGAATTCCACGATCGTTGAGTTCGATACGAGGCATTCTGCGGCCGCAAGTCTCGGCAAGCAAGATATCAGAGTCGCGGCAGTCTCGATAGAAAGAAAAGTAGGACGAAGAATTCGATAGCAAGGACGCTGAGGATCGTCGAGTCCGATACCAGGCATATCAAGATTATGAGACTCGGTACGGGAAACACCGGGCTTGTAGAATCCAATATCGCGGAAACTAGAGGTTATGAAGGTCTAAAGGAAAGACACTCGATGTAACGAGATGTAATACGAGGGAGAAAAATCAAGATTACGAGAGTCGATATTGAAATTACAGCCTCGCTTATCCGAACTAACGGGCGGAGGCGGCACGACTCTTCGGATAATGGAATTTTTCGGATAATAGAACGATAATAGGACGATAAATTAAATACTTATAGATCCCGTACGTTTTTGGCTGCTAAACCACATAATTCTTTCAACGTAAGTAACCGGCGACGTCCTTTTGCCAACGCCACGAATGTTTCGACGCGAGAAGCGACCCTTCTCGTTACCATTTTCGTTCTCTGCTTTCATTTGTATAAAATCGTCGTTACCATCGTCTCTATCGCAGTGGAACCATTTCATTACAACAGTATATTCAACGTTGTTCTACCGTTGCCAGCATCAGACGAATCTCCGCATGCCTCGGACAATTTTCAATATCGCGTTCTTGTTTCTTAATGTCCGTGATCTTTCAACATTCTGTATTTTTGCTAATTCCCTTCCAATTACGCCGCTTACGAGTTTTTCCACTATCTCGTATTTTGCTTGGACTGTTGAAACGCGATTAGTTTCGCACTAAATTCTTGTATTCGGAATTCGCTGAATCGGATAAAGGAGAGAATATATGGTGTATGAACGCTAATAAAATATGTACATATTTGAAACGGTAAATGGCATACGTTATCGAGAAATATTATGTTCGGATAAAGGGGACTCTATTGTATTCGAACCTGGAGCCCTGATACATTATGTAGCAAGATGTTACTGTATTTTCTATTTTTTTCTTCTTTTTTTTGCATTGAATCCAATTTGACATAATACAGTGGAAAGAAATTATTTTTCGAAAAATTAAGCTGAAGATTGTACAACGAAATCGCACAACGGAAGAGAAAAACGATGATTCGTCGATACGCGTAGTCGACGAAAAATTATTCGAATCCGCCAAAAACGTGGCAAGTAAGCGTATAAAATTTCTATGAAAAAAACTACGAATTAGTCATTTTGATCATTATGCAGTTAGCGTGTCACATAATCCTGACGTTAAGTATTTTACGCATGGAATCCGACGACCTCGGGAATTCTTCATACGCATTCTTCCACGATTCTGATATTTCTCGCGAAGGAATGTTAGAATTTACGTGGAGCGAATCGGAGGTGTTCGGTCTAGTTATACGGAGTGATAAATGTGTAAAACGAAAGATGAAAGAAGAATATCTGCACCGAATACTTGAGATTACAACGCGCGTCAAACGTCTGGAAAATTCTGAATGCCTTTTGAGAAATATCATATGCAACAAAACGTGGAAATAAATAAACGGACAGTGTACAAGCACGGGCATAAACGGAACAGAGAAAATGGATGCAAGCGTCAGTTGAGCGAGAGTCAGAGTTGAGATCAGTTAGTCGGAGTAGAGTTCAGAGCGAGTGTCAGAATTTTTGACAGAGCAAGAGAAAGTTTCGCTATGATATTTAGTATCTAGCATCTAGTTGCTGTCGTATTAGTTACGTGTTAGTAATGTTAGTTTCATGTTCCTAACCGCTTGTACTATACAAGTACAACTTTGTTTCTGGTAAAATTGCTCTCTTAACATTAGAAACAAAAATATTGGACAAAACGTGTATCTATGGCGAATAATCGACAGAGAAAGAATTTCTTCTGTCGAGTTAAAAAGCAATTTGATTCTAATAAAATTAATTAAATACAGTTAACATCGTTTCATTTTTCACAAACCAAACAATTTTTCTATATTCCGATATCTCTATCACGTCCTTTGATCCGTCTTTTCTATCAAACTTCGTCACCCAGTATACCGTATTATATCGAGTCGTACGATAATCTCAAGATATTTCTTCTACCTTAATCGTCTACGATTCTGCAAATTCCCATATTTTCTATTTTATCATCAACGGCAACTTGGATATTCGTCTACGCTAAATCCTATAGCTTTAAACAACCTCAGTCCTCAACTTTAGCCGTCGCGTCGTAGAATCCGACTCCGACTCCGTGACTCTAAAATCTCTACCTTCCACATCCGCGATCCTAAGATCCTCGCTATATAGATCATTGCACAGGCTGCCGGTCCTTGGCATCCAACTTTCGAACTGGAGCGCGACATGCCTGCATACCATTTCTCCAATTCGAGGCTCCCATATCAAACCGCGTCACTATAGAAATATCCTAGACCACACAATCTCGGTCTACCGTTAACTACGTTCAACTACACGGCTGAGCTGGACGGTTAAACGTCATGAAACCGTAAACCAGATGCAACTATTGCTAAAGCCCTGAATCATGTACAGCGATAAATCATTGGAAGTTCGAAATAATTAGCCTTTCGATTAATCAGACAAAATTTCAAATCGTTACGTTTCTAATAAGCCAGTGAAAATTCGTAATAATCGTTTTGTCGATAAGTTAACCAGAATTCTGAATATCTGAATTTTGTGCTTATCGATTTTGTAATTTGGTAATGCGGCGATTTCACGGTTCGAGACGTTAAAATTAATTTCCAACGTGGAGCTTATTATCGTTTTACAAGACACGACGTATTTTTCTTGAAGGATTACGCCATTCGATGCGATGCTTCTTTACGATATCTTGAAATTATTCGCGGAAAATGGTCGAATACCGTTTGGAATATCTCGGGATGCAAGCGCGTGAATTTCGAGCGGGCGATCGTACCAACGAGCCGCCATTAAATTCGTTGAAGCGAACGTTCCACACGAGCTGTAAAGACGTACTAGCTATAAAACGTGCGTGCCGCGGCTGCAATTGCTGCATCAAACGCGAGCATTAATTTAAAATACAACATCCACTTTCAAACTTGTAGTTTCTCGTTCTAGCCGGCAATTCGAGCAATAAAATATCCATAGGTACCTCCTGACGTGACGCTGTGGTTGTGGAAAAGGAAGCAAATAACGAAACAAACGCGCCAGTATCGAACAAATTTCCCACCAGAATAATACGCTGATAATACACGGAATTAGAAAAGTGAAACCGATTAACTCCACGCTTTTCACTGGTTTCTCAATTCTTCTATTAAACAGTATTTAATCCGTTCGAACAGCGATATCGAATTTCAATGATCATTTTAATCGTTGAAAAACAAATGAACAAGTTGTTACAAGCCATTTACAGAAGAATTCTAGAATTTTCGTCGTTGTATTACAGAATATTTCAAGTATCGTTTCTAATCAGCTTAAAACGGATATCGGCACCGTATACTGAATCACCTTTTAAAAATGTTCAAAATTCATAAAAGTATCCGATATCGCCCAACGTTGATTATTAATAACGTCGAGACTCGAGTTTTATAATTTAAGAATGATTCACGCGCACGTTGCGCTTCCCAGCGATAGCTAAAAGGCAAAGTACACGAAGATTCGGTTCTAACTGGTGGAAACGAGTCTTCCACAGGGAAGACAGGACAAATGGACCAGAAACTGGCGCGTTTTCCCGCGGGGTTGCGGTCCGGATCGTCGCGATATTTCAAATCCTCGTGCCACACGCGCGTGCACGCTCCATGGCGAGCCGTAAAACATAGCCAGCGTTCCTCGCGCGGATCGCGTTGTCGAGAATGCGCGGTTACATGCTACGAATGAGTTACACAAGGCAGACACACAGCTGTTCCAACCGTTTCTTCCACGATCAGACGCTTATCATTAATAATCCGACGTGACTGATTTTATTAGCAACCTTTGCGCCTTTTGTTCTTCCTCGAGCGAACGTTGCTCCGTTTGTCTTATGGAAGCTATAAATAAACAACGTACCGCCAATTTACAAACGGTAGTACCTCGAATTCGTTGGGAAAATTTATGATATATATATAATGAATTCGAAAGAGTTTAATTGCTCGAGTTGCGGAGATTTTCATTTATCGAAGTCTTCGAGTAAGCAGGGAATTTCTACGAACGAAAGTTCGACTTACGGAGGTTTTGTTACGCGCGAGTGTTAACCGTATCGGTTAATAGATATGCAAGGGCGCAGAGACACGTAACAAATTTAAATCGAAGGTAGAAATTACGCGTATACGCTTTCCGCTCGAGAATCAATCTGTTTGCATGGGAGGAGCAAAGGCGCGACGATGGACGATACATAGTTTATATACAAATATATTCCTCGAATTAGTCTGCGGAAATATATATATGCAGAGATAATCTCTATTTTATTTATTTTGATTGAAAACAGAGAGAACCATAACCATTTAATTACAACTTCGTAATAATAACTACAGTACGCGGCAATTTATAGATGCGAACCTCGTTTTACATGATTTACGTGATTCTCTCGTCGTCGTCTCTTCTCTTGTCTCTCGAAAATTGTCCTACCAACTCGTAAGAAAAAGGAAGAACACGGATCGATCGCTCTCTCTCTCTCTCTTTCTCTCTGTGTTGCGTGACCTTGCGTGCGTACGAAAAGCATACATTGGCGCGCGCGAAAACCTCGTAACGAGCAAAACTCAGTCCCGTCATCACAGATTTTCCATATCGTGGACCGCTGACGGACGCGAGCGAATATTTTTGCGCGTACGCGCCAACAGCACGGCCGGATGTACATTTTGACGGACGTACGTTTTCGCCGGAAAATGAATCGGCCTAGTCCACTGTTCCCTCCGCGAGCTTTCGATCCGCTCTACCGTGCTGGTAAACGGCTCGCGAATCGCGCGAATAATTTCTCCTCGCTGGTTATAAACAGCCAAGAGAATGGACGATTGACAAGGGAAATTTCGTTGTTCCGCTCGAGAGTGGGTTTGTCTGGTGGATGAAAGTTTCTCTTGTGGAAGGGAAGGTTTCGTATCGTTTGACTGCCGAATGGGGCTGATCTGTTTTTCAGTAACGAAGAAACGTATTGATAGTAGTTGAATTATTCTCCTTTCCTTGTATCTTCTTATTACAGTGTAGCAGCAAATCTTAAAGCTACTATATATTATTGTACGTCGTTGTAGCGTGTTTCTTTCTTTTATTCGTACTTAATATTGTATATATAATATAAGACGGTAATATAAGACGGTATTTGTTAATTATGCTCGTACAGAGTGTGGTTTCGGGGTATAACATTTACCTAACCAATATATTTTTATATATTTTGGTCTATTATTATTATATAAATTTGTTTAAACATTCTTCGACCGCAGAAGGACGTTTATCTTCTGGTATATGTTTTACGGACAGTTTAATATTACGATCGTTGCA
The DNA here is from genome assembly GCA_014737395.1 of Bombus waltoni. Taxonomy (NCBI): domain Eukaryota; kingdom Metazoa; phylum Arthropoda; class Insecta; order Hymenoptera; family Apidae; genus Bombus; species Bombus waltoni. Next base: position 135,475 of record JACXII010000066.1, on the reverse strand, counting down.
GAGTGGCTGTTCCGTTGGGGATTATTTGTTAAAGAATCGATGGAGGTAGAGGAACGATCGAAACTCGCTAGCTACGTAGTATTCGATGCGATGATCGGATCTTGGCAAAATGTTTCTGTAACTTTGACAGTCATGAAACAGTCACGAACATTAATCCTTACCAGTATCTTCGTTAATATCGACACATCGAATCCCTCAATTATCCGAAATTCCAACTCACCAGACTTTGCACGCACATTGTCTGGACATTAATATTGTCCGAACATATTAGAAAACTCTTCTATAAATTACATCAACTTATCTAGCCTGTTCCACCTGGTATCTAATTTACCTTTATCTTCATTCTCGTTTGTCGAGTCTACAATTGCGTGTTATTATCAACCTAGCGGACCGAATATTACACCGATAACATATCTGAAGTTTCCGCCAATAATGCCACGCGAACGTTTCCATTTACCCTTAATAAAGACTCAAGCAGTCCATCCGAAAATTGCGAGAGCCAATAATGACGAGAACCAATCTATGCGATATACCTAGCAGCTCGACCGGCCCAACGCTCTTTTTCAAATTTTTGGAAATTTCTTCGAAAACCAAAAGCGACGTTTCGAACAGGATAAAGGAAAAGAGAAAGAAGAATATAAATTATTTATAAATCTACGTTTCCCTTTCGCCGTGTTTCGTCAACAGAGACCAAGCTATGCAAGAACTTGCAACAATCGTCGAAACAACGACGTCGGTGGACTATAAAGGATTAACAAATAGTCTTTCGCCATAGCTCGTCAGCGTTATCACGTGCACACATAATCGTCTGTACGTGTGACGCGTTGGAAAGAGCGGAAGCGTCCAAGAAGGACACCGGAAACTCCCTTTTCGACGATGCGACGTAATGCAAAAGTTTGACAGCAGGCGAGTACTCGCCTTGCTATGCCTTCCAACTATCCCTCTAATCCGATTAATCTAGAGAAACAGAGGAACACGCGCGTGCGAGCGAGTTGCACGCTTTGCATACGTCTGCCCGAATCGATATGCATAATGCATGCACAGTAAAAGGTGTAGAGAGAGAGAGAGAGAGAGAGAGACAGAGGTGGAAGGCGACGTCGATTCATCGTTGAGCAAGCGACTGTTCGGATTTCATTTTCGCGCCTACCTATCCTGTATCATATATATCGACACGTGTGGCCAATAAAAATTGCCAGCGGAATTTTTCTTCGTTCGTAGAGCAGCTCCGGCGAAAGGTAACTCGAAGGCGCGTCGTTCGAGCGTGATTCGAAATTGTGATATCGAAATCGTTGAAGCGGCTAAATACCCTCGTTAATTGTTTCATCTACTATTATTTTATTCTTAATCCTTGCTTTGGGGCTTGAGAAATCGTTTCTCATTTGCGCTCCATTTGCATACAGTATGTGTTTAAATCAGCAATATTTATATTGCTATGTACAATCACTCTGGTGTGGTACAATTTCCTATGGTGCGAGGAAGAAGAGGAGCTACGATAACGAATAACAGACGTACAACCAAGAGAAGGAAAAGGACGTATAAATATATAAGGAATTGGGCGGGCAAGGGACGTTAAATTATAACAGCACTCTAGGAATTAAATAATTGCAGACGCTGATCGTCTTCGCTTATGGTAAAGTCCAGTGGTGAGATCGACTCGTTCGGAGATGCTATTTGCACAGTTGCGTAATCTGGCGATGTGATCGCGAAATCTGAAATCGGTCGAGAAGAGGTGAACCCGCAAGACCATTATTATATAAGATTATTATATAAGTACTGCCTTCGAAGTACGCGAGGGTCGAAGCAACAGAGACAGCAGATTGAATAAGCGGAGTACCGGGACATCGATTGTTTATGTAAATTCATAATTTCATTGTCCATACATACAGTCTAATTATAACGTTAGAAGCAGCGAACCAATCAAAATGACTGATTTCTGATATTTCGTGTTTATAATTACCAAAAGCCACGAAATATCGAGAATATTTTTTAAGAAATATCAAATAGTATTTTCGTACAATTAGATCGGTAATTCACTCTTACGAAACGTTTACTTCTTTTCGTCGTATTGCTTCTATTCTATTTCAACCATGTATAACACGTTTAAGTGTATACTTAAAGATATATTAAAAATAGTTTTGGCGTTAAGAGAATACACATTTTAGGTTCTACGAGTGAACGATAATTTTCGAGATATTCTATACTCGAATCTTGCAGTACTCGAAATAGCTGAAGCTGTCTGCGATATTGTTGACCTAGATCACTGAAGCGTCGGTAGATGGAACGGTCGAGTATGATCACTGATTTTCGGCGCGTCGAGAGTTGCGCTCGTACATCGTGTATTTGTGTATAATAACTAGTCCGTAACATCCTCGCTCCCTTGTATTTTCCTTTCTTTTTAATAAATAGCCATTTTTAAACCGTTGGATATATCGTCTTTCGACTGCTAGAATATTCTAAGATCCATCGTCGGAGTTGTACTCCTTTTGCGTTCTCGATTAACGGAGTACGTAAACTATATCAGAGTATAATATAATCTAATAACTATGTACAGAGTATAATGATAGAATATTCGTTTTTCCCTCGAATTTCGCAGATGTCGCGTTACCTGATCTTTCGAATATTAAGAAAATAATAATATTCACGATATAAGCAAAAAAAGGAAAGGGTTAAGTGTTCGATCAAGAAATAGAAATACAAGTTAGATCGCATCGATCAGTAACAAAGTTTATTCGTTGTTCGAGTAACGAGACGAGAGAATTCATTCGAATTCTTTCTCATTCTCTTAAATTCTACGCGATCGCGAGAACAATGGTACGAAAAAATCTGTTAAAAACGATGCGGCGAATGCGACAAACGGCGGCTTGTTTCCACTGTAAAATAATTCAACGGGAATTCAATTCCTTTCCCCGTCCCGTGTTCTCGCATCTTTTGCTCCCTGTCGTTCTCAAATTACAGCGCATTGACGCGGAATTACAACACGTGTAAAAAGCAACGGGAGGCAAAGGAAAAAGGACGCCGAGCAAACAATCAAGTTGAGCTTTCCACGGGAAAGTCACCGGGCTTTTCAACGCGAAACGTTTATCTTCGACACGGTTAACGAGCCACACTTTTCCCCGTATTAATTCATCGTAAACACCATTCTTCTGGAACCGGTCGCTTTTTTCCCGCGATAAATTTCGCTACCTCTTTCCTGTTTTTATCCGCGGTCAAATTCACCAAGGAGCAAATTTTTATTAAATCACGTCTTGCGGTTCGCGTTCGTGCTTGATCACGCGCGACTAGTTTATCGAATTCCACTAAATCCTACTAAACACTTTGTACAAGAGTATAGTAATAACCTTGCAAACAGTTTTCTCAAACGAGAAATTTCAAATGAAAGATAATAACTATATTTAACGACGATAAAAGAGATAACGGACTAATAATCTTAATTTCGTCAAACTTACACCCTTGATTTGCTCAAAAGCTACCCCCGTTAACTTTCTACTCTGAACTTTGAACCGTAACAGCTTGAGTCGTATAAACTATGAACTCGACTCTCTATTCTTAACTAATACGCTCGATCTTATTGCCCAACCATTTATCGTCGTACACGTACTCTACCTCTCTCATTCGATACTGTCATTTCTAGAAGATATTCAAACACGTTCGCGCCGGGGTAATTCACCCTTGTAGTTCGTGCTACGGTCTCGAACGCTCACTCGGTCCAAACGTTCTTCCTTCGCACCTCTGATACTCCGGGGAATTTCGCGCGCGACACTGTAGCGATAGAAAGGAAATTTTGTGAAATATATTTATTCTGGCAATTCTTCGCCAGATACTCTTCTATAAACTAAATACGTACGCATACACTACGAAACGCGAGTTTATTTCGACCGTCATATTCTTCCAATAGCCGCTTCAAAATTACGATACGATATACGATAGAATACACGGCAAATTGATGAAACGAGTGAACAAGCAGGCGATGGAGATAAATTGGCGACGAAAATTTGACGCATTTGCTCGCGTTATTTAGAAAATAACGCGCCAAGGCTAACGATTCGGTGAAAGGTTTTTGTTATCGAGGCTGAAACGCGCGTCGCTGAAAGCTCTCTATAAATAAATATTTATCGTGAGATACGTAACGAAACGTTCACGAGGCCGGATATAAATTCGACGGGAAACTCACGGTCCGGCGGAAAACTTCGATAAGCTTATCGCTATATTTACTAGCGCTGCAATAACTCTGGGAAATATGCGCGAGGGCAGAAAGGAGGAAGGAGGAGAGAACAAAGAACTAGTCAGGGGTAAATTAACCCCGATACACGGTCAACACTTTTCGGTTCTGTTCATTTTAGACGACGTCTATAGCGATCGCGATAAACTTTCCTCCCCTTTCCGCCATTTTTTTATACGCAACTTGCGTTCAGCATGGAATTTCACGACCAAGTTAACGAGTAGACTGCGGATATTTGTGCAAATTCATACTCTGGCGAATATGTTAGGTTGTCCCAAAAGTCTCTTTCTTTCGCAAACGTGTATTTTACAACTTTGTACAATTTTTATACAAACGTGAAACCTAATCTGTCAAATGTTGTGGTCTTTATCTTAATAGAAGAAAATGGATCATACGTAATTCAATGAAATAATGTAAAATAAAATACGTTGCGCGTCTAGTATTTCCTTATAGAACGAAAGAAACTTTTGGGACAGCCTAGGTAGGCAATTGTTTCATTTGCGAAATATTATAGAGGCTGCTATATTTTTTTTTTTATCTTTGAATATCTCATATATATCTGTATATCACGCGCGTTTTAAATTCACGAGAATTCAAAGTTAATCGCGTAGCCTGAAGATTTCGTTTGCGATTCTCGACGATTAATTCTGGAATATCATAGCAGCCGGAACGCTATAAGTATCTTAAATATTCTAATTTTGGAATATGAGAAAGGTTCGTTCTAATCGCGATGTAGTCTGGATTAATTTAGATTCGTCCGACCTAGAGAAATCTCTTGCGCTTTACTCGAGCATAATTTAAGTTTGATTTAGTCCAGTCTAGTCTTAACCCAATTTACTTTTGCCTGGTCTACTTTAGCCTAAGCTTGGTTCAATTTAGCGTAGTCTAGCCTAATCCACTCGCTCGTCCTAAGCCACGACCATTATCATAACACGAACTCGCATTAAGACAACATTATACATCTGTCTTAAGTAAACTCGAAATCGCTTTTCTACGCGAGTGTTGCACGCATAAAATGGTTTCTGAACTGTGTCGGATTGTAACATTCTCATTGGAAACTAAACATTTTTTCTCGAAGTTGAAAGTTGTTGTGAACGTACGTGCAAATCGAATTCCAACGTAAATAAGAATTTCAAAATACACGACGTCGTCCGATTCTACTTTCGTTCGACGAATTAACGGAAACTCGTTGAACTTGCGCGAATAGAAATCTCTCTATCGCGCGATGCGAACGAAACTCGCGGGTAAACGAAGATTTTTCAACGAAGAAGCTTTTCGTACATCTAGAAATGAAATTTTCGGCAAATACAGGATTGTATAGCTCGCGCGCGACATAAACAAATTACAGTTTCATCCGATAAATTAGCCAAAATTCTATGGACTACTCGGAATACGGAGTTCCATGCAAGCTTCGAGCGAATATAAATTTTGCAATTCGAATCACGACCAGCAAATTTAATCAAACGATTGCTCAAACAGTCTCTTGAACGAAGCAACCTCCTGCGAAATAGAAAAATCCTCTGTTGCAAACAAAACTCTTATCAAACAGAAACTTCGCGATCCTCGTACCTAAAATTTTTCCCAACGAATCACTCGAAACAAAACGGTGAAAGGAAGAGTTCTCCAAAAGACGAACTTTCCACACGCGCGAACCAAGTTCCAACTAAATTAAAACCTCACGATTCGCTCGATAAGCGAATTGAACTTTAACCAAACGAAACAATCGAAATCCATCAACCTGTCTCCCGCGCTACACACGCCCAAAAACACACAATCTCGTGCACACATATGCAAAAAAAAAAAAGGAAAACTCTTGAATTCCAGGAGCAAACAGACGAGGCGTGTGATAGGATGGCCCACGTGTCGATTTCGACTCGGGATTGGTCGACGATTGGTTGCCAACGATCCGTATTTTCCCCAGACAAATCAATTCTCTATTACACACAGTGACTCTTCTTAATATTCAAACACCATGGTGTTGACGTGGTGTTTAAACGAATAAAATTTATGTTTCTATCGAGCAGAATGAGTATTGCAATTTATTATATCGAAATGCAATTAATTCGATGACGTTATTATGAACGAATATTTATATATATATATATATATATATACGGTGGTTGAGAATTCGTCGTACAATTAAAGTGGGACGGATACTAGAACGCGAAATAAGATAAAAATCAAAACGTAAAATTGCTTCGGAAGCTTCATTTTCGAGAGAACCAAGTTTGAAAACTTGCCGAGTACATGTAAATTGCTTAATTCCAATTAGACAAGAATAGACAATTGCCAGGAAATTACTCTATCGGCGAAAGTAAGTCGAAAATGTGGAATAAAGTTTCCTCGTTTAGAGACGAGCCTTGTTCGAAAGAAAATAGAGTTTGAACATGTACTTTGCCAAACAATTACACGCGTACTTGGCAAATTTTCAAACGCAATTTTCTCGAAAACGCTGCCTCGCGCCGCAATTTTATTCTTCTCGACTTTCGTCTTACTCCGCATCGTCGTTTATCGTTTACGGAAATAACCCGACTACGCGACTACGACTCAGAGTGGAAAAATTCAACGAACTACGGTATAACGAGCATTCTCGATAGTAAAAAGAAGATTCCAACAATATTATCAATTACGGGAAACAGATCATTAATATTAACGGTCGTAATGTTAACGAGCTTCAACGTAGAAAATTTCACGATGCCGCGGATTTCTCGCAGGTACGTTAATTTTAAAACTCTCCTCTCTCTCTCTCTCTCTCGTTCTTTGGGACAGTCTACGAGTTCGTCGAACGTTATACGTGCAAATAAGACTTCGCGAAGCTTCCTTCCACTTGGCAGCGTTGCGAGGTCATGATCAGGCAAGAGAATCGCTCGATAGCCGTGGCAGGTGACGGCCGTTTTCGTACAATTTCTATTCTTCGCTTCGCCAGCATCGCGAATTAATAACCGCCGCGTATATACAGAGAAACGCGCGATCGTGCATACGCACAGGGATGAAATAAAAAAAAGAAAAAATCTTGCGTAGGAGGAGCAAACAGACGGGCCGCGTGACGGGTGGCCACGTGTCGATCTCGCTGCGGTGAGTCGCGACTGTGGTCGCCAACGATTCGCGTGTTTTCCCGGGACAAATCGATTCTCGATGACCGCCGCTATCGTCGTCGTCGCCGTCGCGTCAAGCTAAACTCATCCGGAAATGGAGAAGCCTCGGCGAGCCGCTTTTCCGCGTCGATTGCACTCCGCCAAATGGAAATACCTCCTCCTTCCGCCAATTCTCTGTTTCTCCCCTCTAGCCCTTCTCTTCTCTCTTATCCTTATCGTAGGTCACCGACACGACGACAACCGCGAAATTGTGTCGCCGCGCTGCGGAATCGATTTATCCACATGCTATCGAAAACACCGTGCCCCTACCGACTCGACTCTCCTCTTCGACGACGATTTTCTCTCCTCTGGTTTTCTCTGATCGAAAACCTTGTTGAACGATTTCTTATCGCGGCGAGAAAAGGTGAGATTGTGCGGAGACAGGGCGCGTTTACCGTTGGTTTTTGGAAATTGGATTTCAAGTTCGAGATTGTTGTATCGGCAGATTGGCGAAGGAATGGTGCGCAGGGTTTTTGATGGAACAAGAGTCTCGCTGCGGATGGATTTGGAGAAGCGTGAAAGAGCGGCGAGGAAAGTTCGATCGCTGTTTCGCTCGTGTTTGAGAAAAAGGAATCTCGAATGGAAAGATTTACCAGCGTTCTCCCTCCAACGAGATGCTTGCGTCAAACAGGCTTTTCAATTCGACATTTTTTTTGTCCGCTGCTTCCACTTACGTAAAATGGTCGCGCGTTCCAGCACTGCCTTTTCCAGTAATAAATTACTTCCCGGACGTTGATTTTAGAGAAAGAGCGAGCAGAAATTACTAAGATTCGATCGATATCTGCTTGCGTTTAAAGAAGCAGGAATTTCCATCCAAGATGGGAAAAATTGAACGCGTCTTCCCACGAAGAAGAAGTTTGCGCGAAACAAGTTCTTCGGGCGCAAGTGGCTCGCTGTTTTTCTATTTGCATGAAACAGCACCGCGTTCGAGGATTGTCTTTTCTTCTGATAAATTGTTTCCTGGTCTGTTAGTCTTCGAGAACGTAGGACGAAAGAGTGCTCGCGATGAAATCGCCGAGATTCGATCGCCGTTTGCTCGTGTCGGAAAAAGTGGAATCTTGGCTGGAGAAATTTGAAAGTATTTTTCCATGTACGCTTCTAGAAACAGCGCGTCGTTTCCATGACTTTAGATTCGAAGATGCTCTTTATGGAGGAATAGGAGGAATTCGATCGTTTCGAGGAGCTGGAGCGCCGATGCCAGTCTCGAACCGACAAATTTGGAGCTGCTTCTGCGCGTGAAAAAATATTCTCCTGTTTGTATAAGGTACCAGCTTGAAATTCCGGGATTACATTTCCCCTAGGAAACAGACGTTCGAAAACAGTGCTCCGTTGACGTTAGTTTCGGCGAACGTAGAGCGACCGAGCGAGGAAGAATCTCTTTGTATCTCTTTGCGGAGAAATCGACTGGCAATTCGAACCGGTGTTTGATCGCGCGTGTCCCGTAACCGTGGAATGTCGACAAATTTGAAACAAAAAGAGCCGCGGAAGCATCGATTTTCCGCGTGAGAAGCGTCCGTCATTCGAACGAAGAAAGAACGAAACGATCTTGATACGATCGATACGAATCTCGAAATAATCGGGAACAAGCGTGAACTGTTCTCGAAAGTCGAACGCGCCAGATACCTGCTACGAATAACGATAACCTAACCCAACATCGAGTAAACCAAAAGATCGCGTATCAAATAAAATTCCACTGTCCGTGGATCCTACTCGCGTAAACTTTCCTCGTTAAAGTCTTCTAAGCGATATTAGTCCAAGCTGTTCCATAGCCAGAGTCCGTGGAAACTCGAGTACCTGACTTTCTAACGCGGTTATTTCGTCGATTCGCGATCAAAGAGCCACGCGTTCGAATTTCCCCTCCGGAAAAAGAGGAATTTTTCGCAAGCAGAGAAGAGAGGGATGTTAAAAACCGGTGACACAGTTTTTTTCATAGAGTCCACCGGATCGAGTATCAATCGGAGCCGGTGAAAAGGGGCTGGGATTTTTCCAACGGCGAAACGGGAGAAACACGCGACAGAGGGAAGTTCGGTATCGAGATGGATTCGGGTCTGATACGAAAGTGGCGATAAATCGAGCACGGAGAAATTCAAGGCGGCGTAATAAACGCGATAGGATCGTGGCGGGAAACGGGCTAAGAGTGGCGCAGTTTTGCCAGGACTACGCTGGCCTGGCGAGAATTTGAAAGGCAGTAGGCGATTTCCAAGCTCGTAAGAGCGCAAAGGAGAGATACACACGGTTTATTGAATCCCAGGGCTCGTCTTGTCCGTGCAACGAGAAAGCAGCGACACGACCGGCCCGTGAAACGATGTCATCTCGCGACTTAATCCCTCGAATTCTCTCGTAAAATCGTTGGCCATCCGGCTATCGCGCCGTAAAAATTAAAGCTACGTAAGAAATCGCAGCGAGTGTTTCCCTCTTACGTAAGACCATGGATAACAGTTTCGCGACAAAGTTTCTCCGCCAAGTAAACCTGCCGTGCGATCGATCGAGAAGAAGCACGTTTCGTTCGTCATCGCCGAGGTTTAGAATCGGAAACGTTACGCTGTGTCTCGGCGATTTCCCCTTCCACGCGTACCTCATGAACGTTCCGTCCACCTTTTATATTTTACAGCGCGCCCTGTCCAACGAATCTGCGAGAGAAACACAGCCTCGAAGGACGAGGAAAGACGGTTCTTCGAGACAAACGTGTCTCGCGGAATTCGAAAGAGCAGCGATCGCGCTTGGCTCTTGAGATTTTGTCTCGTAATTTCTTCCGAAACGCGCGCTTAACGATCCTACCGCCCCTCTCGGTTCACGTTGCATCCATCTTCGACGTTTTACAATACTCTTCTACCACTTACGACTCTGTCCAAGAGAAACGATCTCGGAAGGTAAAGAAATGGGACGTTGGAGGGGAAATATATTTCAGAAAATTTGCGATTAAACGGCGGGTGCATCGAACTCGAAGAATCTCTCTCGGGGACGTTCGCCGCGAGAGACAGAAGGAAATTCCCTGGCGAAGAATATTCGACGTCAGGACAACGGGCAGGATTATAATGTCGTGGCAAACGGAGCACGGTCGATCGTTGGAAACGCAGCAATTTGTAGTTTGTGTCCGGGACCGTGAAAGCGGATTTTCCTTTATTAGGGGAAACGTCGCGGTATGGCCGTGATCTTCCACGTCTTTGTTCTTCCCGCGTTTCTACGCTGTCCATCGACTAAGATTTCGTACGCAAAACGTCACTGCAAAAACCTTCTTTCCTCGCGAAGCGACCTGAGACAAGAAACGACTGGGTACGGTGTTTTACGTGCAACTCGGCGGAGCTCGTTATTACAAGATGTTATTCTGCTTTTACGGGAGGTTTGTTCGTTGCGTTAGAATTTTGTTAAGATAGTCAAGACAGAAAGCATGGGAACTATTGGAACGATTAAGATAAAACATTTACGATTTTTCATCGAAATTTTGGGCAACGGATTTGTGCGTTTTTTGGAGATTTCGCGCGATAGCGAAGAAACGCCTTTCTGACCTTTTCTTTTCTTTTTGTTCGTAAGATAATCTCGTTACGGGCACACGATTCGAAAGAACTGGCTGTTACGTACGGGATAGCAGGAGAACGATGGCTGTCGACGATGGAAACTTGGAAAAGTACTCACCTGAAACAGACGACGAAAAGAAAGTTATTATTGGTCGGAACGCGATTTTAATATTTTCTACCATTACAACTATACGTTTATTCCAATTTCGTCTTAAATCGACGTTCGTGCCGATCTCGCTAGCCTTTCGATTCCGATATTTCTTTCTACTACGAACGCACAAAATATATAACTGCAAATATATAAAAAGAAATTTCTAACGAAATACGGAACAAACAAAACTGTCCCTGTCTAGGAAATTCTTCGACAAAGCCTGCCTATCTCTGAGATAAACAAGAAAAAAGGGAACGTTATTTGCCAGAAACGTAAAGCTGTCCCGTCGAGATAACGATAAACGATCCATTCGCCCTGCGACCCTTGTTCGAACCCAAAATTTCTCGCAAGCTTTGATCCTAGCCATCTTGCAAGGTCTCATCAGTCCTTCGAAAGCTCGCAAGCTCGTTACAGGCCTCCTTTGATCAGTCCCGAAACCCTTTTTCCTCCGTCTCTTTGAACCCAGTCAGATCATTCGGCAGTAAACCGACGTCGCTGACAAACCCAAGCTAAAACCTGCAACGCCGCGTCTCGTGTTTCGTCCTTTGCTTCTATGAAATTTCGCGGACGAAAGCCATTTACGCTTGTCCCTATTCTGTTCCGTAGCACTCGATACCGTAGTTCGTGATACCGAAGGGAGAATTCTGACGCAGTTAACCTTCGGGACGTCTCCGAGTAGAGAGCACAACGTCCTCGTCTTATTGGACACGGTTACCACTGTAGGGTGAATCGACTTTCGACCGAAAGGACCCTCTCCGTCGATCGAAACATCCAATTCGCGACAGTTACTGTCCCGTAATAAGATTGTCCGCCTCGATTTCGTCGAGTCGAGTCTTCGCAAACTCCAGATGACACGGCGAAATTGCTCCTACGTTGTTTCGCCTCTCGGCGTTTCCACTTGGCTCTCGCCGTTTTGTTTTTCTTCTAGGGGAAATTTTTGGGCCATGCCTGGTCGTTTCCATTCGATCCATGTTTAACGCTAAACCTACCGATGTTTCGTGTACAACTAACCCTGCCATGAGCGGTCGAATGATCGCTTCAAAAGAAAACAAAAATATGTATCTTAATATGGAAACGGATTTAGAGACGATAAAGAGAGTCGTGAATATCGAAAAATGAGTTGTACGTATATTATAGGAAAAGTCAATAAGTTACACGGCGATACAGCAACGTTGTATGCAAGAAATTCTAAAGGAAATTTCAGAAACGGTCATTTGACCGCGCGTGGTAGGTTTTTTTTTAGATTTGTACGATCAGAAATGAAAATCGTATTTCAACGGGTGTTGGCGAAATAAAGTAGCTTGGATGGTCGTTGAAATAAAATAGCCTGAATGATCGTTGAAATAAAATAGCCTAAATACGGTTGGAATATTTGATTTTAGTACGCGATTTCACCATACATTACCCTTTTGCGTGTACTTTTATACTTGTATGAATTCCGTTTATTTAGGCAAAGTTTGAGTCAGCGTATGATCGAACGAACTTCGAATCAACTTCTGCCCATCGAATACATTTCTACGAACCTGAGAATCGCGCTGTAGCAGAGTTTTCTTTTATACGTCGTTATGTATTTTCGTACTATTTGTTCTCTACGTTTCCTTTCTTAAACGTTTCTGTAGTTTATAACGACTAATAATAAATATCGCTCAAAGAATGAATCGTCGGCCGTAAATTTTCGTTAGTCCAACAATTAAAAGGGAGAAACGGGATGATTTAAACAACGTTTAAGAGGTAGCCAACGCCTGCGCCAAGGTTGTCGGAGCGTTTCCATGTTTCTAGAGAATTTCCCTAGAGAAATTCGCAAAAGAACGCAACTACTACGCAGCAGCTTCTGGTAATCCAAGTGCGAAAGCTACAAACTATAATTCCCCTTCCCTTCCCTTCCCCCTCCATACAACTGTAACGAAACTCTTTACGAATTTCCTTTCCCTTGGAATAACTTTTATGAGAAAGCATGTTGCGTCTTGCTACGCGAAACGATAAAATTTTCACTCTGCGAAACATGGAACGCGAAACGAGGATCGTGAGACTACAAATTTCTGAATGGTCCAATCAAAAATGGTAATCTCGTAACAGTAAATACAATAAATTGAAACTATCGGGAGAAAATAATTGTATTAAAAGTCGAAGAGCTTTGACAGATTGTTTATTTCCTTTCAACGTCAACTTTGTTTCCGTTATTGCAACTTTGGCTATAGTAAAGTGGACGAAACAGTTGTTACACAACGCTGCTATCATATCGCTGTAAAAATTTACTCCGAGCAAAGATCTTGCCTGTTTCTTTCTAGAAACTTTTTCTATCCAGATCTCTTTAGACGTCTTCGGTTCCTTCGTTTTACCATTGGGTCATCCCATAAGTACCGCCGGTTGAGTTTCAAACAACGGAGCTCGTTACGGTGCAACTTTTACCGAAGAGACACGGGAAACTTGGTCGAAAGACTGCGAACAATTGTTGAAAATTAGAGAAGATACGCCAGCGACTAATCACTGATATACAGAATCGACCGCTTCGAGAGAAAACACATCTCGTCGACGGAACGATCTAACGCTGCAAGGCTCCACGTACGAACGTAAGAATTACGATTTCAATCTCCGATTCGCCTGCACTCGCCAAACTGTTAACGATTCACCGAGACTTGCCGACAAACGCTAAAATTACTAAAAATCCGCGAGATTACGAATAAAACGATGAAAAGCGAGAACCGTACTATCAGAGTAGAATTAGAAACAACTGTAACACCGTCGTACAGCTATTATTCGGTTCATGGGAACACCGGTGAACGACGCTGGGTCTTTCCCTACCCAGTCGTTAATTTATTCGTTCGCGTGGAAAAGCGATATACGGCGGCGCGATACGAATCGTTGACTTCTTTCTCCCTTTCCATCCTCTCTCTCTCTCTCTCTCTTTCTCTCCCTTTCTCCTTGCTAACAACTGCTGCGACCAAACGCGGAGAGCGCGGCTTATTCGTGCGCGAGACACAATATGAAATACGAATGAAATACGCCGGCGCTGATAAGACTGCCTAAGTGCAGTCTGAGATTTAAAGCGTAGCAATTCTGGGCGAGCGGCGATCTCGCGTCTGGATAAAACGAAGCCCTGGCGTCTGATAACGCGAAGGAAGTGCGCTACGCGACGAGACACCGGCAATCCAGAGGCCAAAAGACACGATAAAGCCAAAGGAATAATCGCGAATGAAATTTCCCGGCCGTGCTTGGCGATTCTTGCTTCTGTTTTTGATCGCGCGATAGAATTTTCATTCGTTGTTCAGCGAAGATCGTAGATAAAAACGTGCAGCAACGACGTTTCTATGGATTTTACTCTCACGTCGATTTCCGATTAAATAAGAGAATTGCAGCCAGTTAGCTGTTTCTGACGTAGCTGTATGCTCGTCACGAAGAAATGGCGATATTTCGTGTTACGGCGAGCCCTGTCGGTAATAAAGTTAGAAAATAAAACGGTAATTTCGTTACAACTTAACTTTGTGCCACACGCATACTCTGTGTTCGACGAGTACGCCGCACATCGCTTACGTTTCGCGACACATTTCGGTAGTAACTGGTATAATTGAAAGCGAAGATAATCTAACAGGTTCTACTGGAAGGTAAACATCAAATGGCCTGGATACGTTGACGAAGATTTCTGAGAGGCGAGATACAATTCAAAAAATATACAAAACAATGTTTTCATATTATTGCGAGTAATAGTTTGAAAGTATTGTTGCAGAGAATGTAGAAATACGTGTTTAGTTTAAAGATCAAATAAAAATATACCGAGAAATTGGACGTTTCGTACGCTACAACTTAATATTTATTTCTAAAAAGAACAAAAAGTTGTAAAAGAATTTCTTGCAAATTTTCAAGTTCTTACGCGTACGTGTACATCAACGTACGATAAAAATAAACGCGTCTAGCCGGAATATCCGAAGATTTCCGTCCATGTTTCGTCGCTTTGCAAAAATCGTGGTAACTTTTCAAATGTGATATATTTTTTCACGAAATTTGAGAACAAGGTTTTTCAATAGCAATTATTTTACTGTTAATTTACGAGATACGTTGTTCCATTCAAAATAGATTTCGTTTAAATTGAATTAAATAAACGTTACGATTGAACTTTTTATTTTAAATAAAGCACGCGTATTCTACGATATTACAATGCTCGTAACTTTTTATTGTGCGATATTTTTCGAAGCGTGTGCATCTGTGAAAAGGTACGCTGCAATGTTTGCAGATGTAAATCGTTGCGCCGCGTTTATTATATTTACTACAAACGCGGTATCGTTTCTACGGCTGGCGTATTTTCCCACTATTTTTAATTTTTCCTACTACACGTTTTTTCGCGCCTGGCGCGAAACTACACGTTGAGTATAATTACAGATTCGGCACAATTGCAGTTAAAACTATCGTTTCTTTAATCTAATCGATAAGACACGCCGCACGTTAGATTTATTTTAGCGCACAGTATGCAAAACCCCATTTGAGTCTCTGGCATTTCCCGAGCAGTCGACTTTCGTTCGACTTCACGAACTTTCGTTTTACACCATATTTCTCCGGACTTTGAAGCGTTAATATCTCAAAGACTCTTCTATTCGAATTAATTTTACTCTCAGTTTCTGCAAACATTTCTTCCATTCATTTCGACTTTCCGTCTTTCCTTCTTTCCTTCGGCCTATCAAATTACCAATTAATTATTGTTAATTGGAGAAAACGCACAGTTCGCCGACAATAATTCCATCAAATATCCTCTTCGAAACGAAGGAAGCAAGCCACTTTCCTATTCCTCCGAAGATATTAGGCTGTCCCGAAAGATTCTTTCCTTTTGCAAGGAAATGACAGACGTACAACCTCTTTTTCGTTTTACATTATTTTACTCGATCGCGTATGTGATCCAGTTTCTTCTATTTCTATTATTACGATCGTACATGATTCGGCAAACATAATATAAAACATCCGGTTATTTCCTTACAAAACGAAAGAAACTCTTGGGACAACCTGATACGTCGCTACTAAACAAAAAGAGAGAAAATGAAAATAGAGGACAAGAGATAAAATTAGACGAAAGAAGCTAAGAAGGAAAGTGTAAAGAACCATATCGCGTTTTCGCTTTGGCGCGCTTGTTGCAATCTCCTTACAAATGGAATCCCGTGACTCGCGTAACATCAGAACGTACCGCGTATAATGAATTAAAAATAGAGCAGAGAGCGAGAGAGACAGAAGACCAGGATCCACGGAATTCCCAGGAGTAATCAAAGGGACTCGATCCTGTCTTGCGACTGTACAAACGAACGACGTGGATGAAATTTAAACGACCCGCACAGACTGCAGATTCCGCGTGTCTGCACTCAAGCATCGTCGTATTCGTCGTCTTCGTCCTCGACGCATCCTGCTTACAATTAAACAAAAACTATCTCCGGTGCGACTTGACGCGTGCTAAACGAGTTTTTCTTCGCGCCTGTCTGCGAGAAAGAAAAGGACAAAGAAAAGAAAGGAAACGACGAGAAGAATCTTTCGCCGAAGATCACTGACGTGAAAATTGAGATTCAACGCAGTATCCGGATTGCAAAATTTTTAAACCGAATGTGCCCTTTCGGAGTTGTTTTGGGCGACAAACTGCCAAAGCTGAAAACGGGGATCGTCTTAACCTTGGAAATTCGCGCAAGAGCCTGACCATACAGAAGACGGTAAGTGGCAAGGCGAGCAACGAAACGAACAATGCCAATTTTATCGCGTATCGCTCTCTGTGTGGTCACGGGTTAATCGAGTGCCTCGGTCGGCGCGTCCGGTTAATAAAAAATGATCCAAAGCTAATTCGATACTCACGATTGAATACAGAGATTGAACACGCGTACGGAATAAGCCATACACACGGTAGGTTAAGAACGGGAAATTCTAAAAAGGGAACTGTCAAAATCCACGAGGGCGTAACGCATCAACAGGTTGACTAGGATTTTTTACGGCTTATTTCCGGGGAAAACGACTCTCATTTTCGGCTTCGGCGACCTCCAAAATTGCCATAGGGCGGCGTTCTGACCGAACATTTTGCAGTCTGGACGTTATGCCGTGGACAAAATTTGAAACGTTGCAGAAACTTTGCATACGAGGAGTAAAATGATAGAACACCTCGGTAAAAAATTTCTTCGCCTACGAACAATAGTTTCGTTATTAACATACTACTGCACGAGATTAAAAGATCGTTAAATTTTGGACGAAAAATTGCAGAGTCCTTGGATCGCTGTGACTTTGCGAGGAAAACGTCGCGCAGCGATCTACCTGGGCCCGCTTTAAACAGCAAAGCCTCTATACTCTCACGTCCCTGAACTGAATTTTCTTTAAGAGCCTTTTATATTCTAAAACGGCGTGGACAACCAAAGTTGCCTTTTTCTTTCGCAAATTTTACAAATTCGCGCGCGATTAGATGGAACGTTAGAATATTCAGCAAGTCCGCTGGAATAGCGAGGAAACGTATTAGTCGCGCAAAGATTCGCGATGAACCAAGAGTATCTGGAATTTATTGCTCCTTTATTCTTCCGGGAGCGGCGAGATGAATATTGATATAGAGTGGGAATGGCGGGGAATTAAATTTTAAGCTTCTTGCGAGCGAGCTTGGGCGAACGGTTTAAATGGATTTGTAATTGGGACGTTAGGAAGACAGAGTTGTGGCGAATGGCGAGACTCGCCAGGGATTTCGCCAGATATTCAAACAGTGTATCGCAGGAAAATCGAGTTTCTCGAGCAAAAAATATACGTCCGAAGTTCGAAGATAACATAAAAGAATCGTTATCGATATACGATACGTACATCTGCGCGTATCGTACGAATTGGCGGCAAAACTTTGAAGACGCGTAACACGGCTACTTCTGTCTAATCCTTATGAACGCGTAATTCGTTCTTCCTCGATCGCGAGAACATTCAAATACAAAAACGTCGAAACGTATCCGCTATACCCGGAAGATGTTAAAGCGGACGAAAAATTCGCTTCAAGCACGAATGAACATTCTTCCATTATAAAATGCACGTACCCTCGCCCGTCCTGTAAATCCTATTTCCTCCGGAGGATTCCGAAATTCTCGGAGAAATCTAATCAGCCGCCAAAGCAGCCTTCCCGCGACCGAAAGGTAATCGAGCAGCGATCACGTAATAACCTGCCTTCCTGACTCTCCTCCTTCCATCGAACGCCGAGTTGCTTCGTCTTTTACGATGGTTCGTCGTCTCGTTCGTCCCGAGTCCCATCGCTGGATTCACGACGCGGAAAACGCGTAAAGCGAAATTAACAATAAACCGGCGTTAAAGCGCGATCGTAGACAGATCCCGTGGAGAGAGATGGCCAGGCATCGCGACGCCAGCTTCGGCAACGAATGGCGGTGTCGCGACGTTTTATCGTTGCGTTTGTACCGACGACCACTGCGGCGCAAAAACTCAGCCGCGGCCACGAGAACTAGACAAGACGCGAGACTTGTTTCGGGATAAGGGTTATCTCGAGGAAAGCCAAGAGGCTGAGAGAGACGAGCAGGGCTGAGAAGGGTTGGAAACGTCGATGAAGAAGCAAGTACAGAGGTTCGTGGATCTCGTAGACGCGAAGGTTCGTCGAGAAAGGCCGAAGAAGGGGTGTTGGTTGAATCGTTGAGTTGTTTGTTTGTGCGGAGCGCATCGACCTCTTCTTTGTTTTTCCTCCTTTATTTATTTGTAGTCGAATCCACCTTTGAGAGTTACTAGCGATTACAGTTGTCCATTGTCGTATCTCACAGGTTCGCTTGAGATATTATATCAGGAACTGGTACGTCGTTGTTTGGTCGTAAATGTGTTATAATATTTCCAACACGAATCGATATTGGCTAGTTGCTAATATAGATACGTAATATTTACATCGTATTAACGGGCTCGCTTATATACTCGTAACACTCGTGTCGGTTACAAGGAACGTCGTTGATTGTCTGCGGCTAGACTATTGAGAAAGAACGGATTGGAAAAGGTTCGTGTCATTTGGAAACTGTAGGAGCCGCTTTATCTCTTCCTTCTTATTTAACATCGTCTCGAGGTTGCTTGGAACGTTGCGTTACCGCTATACGTATTGCAATTTTAGCCACTAGATTACCAGCAGGTGTTTTGCAGTGATTTTTGCGTCGCGAATGTTACGCTTCTTCGGTTCTTCGCGTGCGGAGTTGTCGGTGTAATTAGCAAGCGATTACAATCGATTAAGATGCGAGATGCAAGCAAACGGATAGAAAGAGGGTGTAAATGCACAAATTAAAAATACGAATAGTTCGAACACGTCGGCGAGCAAAACACTTCGAATAGGCGAGAAGCTGCTACAACAGACGTTCGCGCGTATATTCGCTATACGAACAAGTGTTTTACGAAATTACGCTCGATCGTAGTTTGGATAGAAGAAGCTTAGCGTTAACTTGGTCGGATAAACGAGGCGCGGATAAACAAAGTTCCGCCGTAACGTTCCTGGCAAGAATAAGAGGTTGAGAGGAGGAATGAAAGTACGAGTTTGTAGATGTCGAAGGATGTTGGGAAAGATCGATGAAAGAGGAATTTTTTATTTTTTAAGAGATAAGCCGAAGATGCAAGCAAGCTACGGCAAACGTAAACGAACCAAACAGAACGTAAAGAAACGAGTAGAAACAAAAACGGAGAAACGAGTGTGCGAGTAATCGTTCTAATTAGCGAAATGAGAGTTTCGTCGTGTATCTACCGAAACTTGGGACGAAGGTTTACTTCGTCGAAGAACCGCACGTTATAAGACGCTCGCTTGTCCGATCGTCGCGTTGCCCGAACATAAAGTCGCGTTAATTAATATCGGAGCAACGAGGAACGCTCGAGACCGGAGATTCGCCACCGGAGGATTTTCAACGATCCCCGTCAGCTTCTCGATGCTAAATTAATCCCTTCGCTGGCGTCGATCACCCCCGGGACGCTTCGCTAAATCGCCAAACAATTAACGCTTCTCGAGGAACACTTTACACGCCCAAAGCAATTCCACTAATCGACGCGCTAAAAACAATGGCAACTCTCGAATACGGTAAACTAGAGTGCCATCGCAGCTCCTCCAATTCGTTTTGTTTCAGCTGTTCGTAAGACAGCGAGCGACCCATCGTAAATAGTTAAGTGTCAGGCTCGAACTTGTTCCAAGTAGCTGCTACTACGTTAATAACGTTATACTCGTATACTCGGTCGTTTATTTATCTCCGTGGCCCGTTATCCAGCGACGAAAAACATACAGGATGATATCCATTCCTAACGAACGTATTAGGTTGTCCCAAGAGTTTCTTTCGTTTTGTAAGGAAACAACGGATGCACCGCCATATTCTCTATTTTATATTATTTTTGTCGAATCACGTATGATCGTAATAATAGAAATAGAAGAAAATCGATCGTACATATACACAAATAACATAAAACGAAACGAGGTTGTGCGTCTATTATTTCCTTGCGAACGGAAAGAAACTTTCGGGACAACCTAATACTCTCCGATGCGGATTGAAATTCTCCGAAGGAACCAGCGCGGAACACCTATATCTAACGCACTTAGTCGCAAACGTAACTCGCGAACGATATTCGGCGAACGTTGCCGAGAGAGTTCTCGAGTCCCGCAAACACGCTAGTTCGGAAGATTAAAAATTTCCAAGCTCCGCGGTACGAAAATTAAAAGATTCGTAAGCTGCACGGCACAACAGTGGAAAAATTAAAAGGCTGGCGAACGACGTCTCTAATCTCGTTGGTACGTTTAAAGGTAAAAATAAAAAGAACCTCAGGAGTTCTAGCAGCAGCCACGGAATTACAGAGAAGAAGGTTTTGCCTTGCGAAACGGGTCGCGTGTAAAAACAGAGAGCAGAGCGCAGACATAGCGAGGTGAGGCAAGTGGAACACGGCAAGTAGTATTCCTAGAGCTAGCAGGTCGGGCTACCTATTACTAGAACAAACGGGGAAGACCAGCTTGCAACGGGCCAGATAAGAAGCATTCCGACGACGGCAATGAGGATGATAACGAGTTGCATCCGCGTTACCGAAGACTTCCATCCTGACTGTCGACGTTCCGCTTCCCATCTGCTCTCTCTCTCTCTCTCTCTCTCTCTCTCTCTCTCAGTCTGTCTGTCTGTCTTTCGTCCGTCTTTCCGTGGATCCGTGGGACGCGCGTCTTCGCTATTAGGCGAACAACCGGACTGTGAAACGCATCCGACTTGAATTTTGCTCCGCCTTTTTTCCCACGATTGGACCTTGTTAAGGAATACGGTTATTGTTCGCGGAACGGTCGAGAGGATCTTTGTATCCACTTTTCTATTGTACGGCGCGGTCGCTACAATGGATTTCGGGATTCTTCGGTCGGTTACGTTGAACGCGCAATACCAGGGTTTGTTATTTTCGCGAATGACGCAGTTTCGAGTACGAATAACTAGCGGGGGAAACGCGAAACGTTAAACAAGCGGTAAATTGTCGGCTGGTTAGAGGTTATTAGGATAGTAAAGTGTTGTTTAGAACGTTGGAAATTACTAAAGTAGCGGAGTGATACTGGAATGTTGTTGGAATTGCTGAAATAATAGAATGTTAGTAGGGTTAGTAGAATGTTAGGATTGTTAGAATTGCTGGAATAGCGGAACATCGGGTGAATATTAGTGGAATTAATATAATAGCGGGATATTACTGGGATAGAACGTTGGAATTAATTAGAGTAGTTAAAACGTTCAGTGAAAAAATCTGTCAGTTGATCAAGTTTTCACGCGTTTCCGTTCAAAACGTACTCGAATGATTTTAAAAGGACGAATCTACGGTATCCATATTGGCGATCGCCGATCAATCCCAGCTTGATCGATATTTTTCCTTTCGAAGTACGTTTCTCGTTGCGCTTTTTTCCTATTATCTTTCTACGAATATCGTTCGAATTTTGCTCTGCGCAAAAAGGAACCTTTCGATAACGTAGCTTCGATGTTTCGCGATATGATCACGTGTTCGTTGCGAAGCTTTCCTCGCAACATTTAGAGAACGAAATAAACTTCTATTCGAAAAATATGAATTCGCTTAAAAACCCATCGTCTTTCTATTATCAACACCGACTAACAAACTCGAGCGGAGCCAGAAACTTCTCCAAAAAGAACTATCGTTGAAAAAATTCAATCATCCTGGGCAAACAACGTCCGAGCAACCCTCTCGTCGAGCCGAACGTCACTCCGTCGCTCTATCGAGAGACAGCAAACTGTCCCTATCATTTTTCATCGTTCGAGAGGCGACAGAGTGTTGAAGATGTAGGACACGCCATTAGACGAGCAAACGAAGGCATCGAGTTCCGTAGCCTGGAAGATAGAAAGCGCTAAAGGAACATATACTTGGCGGTGGATATTCTTTACGTTAAAACTATCGCCATTGAAGAACGTACACCGCTCTGTCGTTTCTTTTTTCTTGTGCTAGAATTTGTTTTGCAACGTTTGATCGAAATTCACGGCACGAGATTAAAGCAAACTAACGATCGGAAGATAAAATAGAACGACGGAAATGTCGATCGATGATAAAGCGAAGGATATCGTTGGAAAGAAGCGTGCGAGAAAATCAATTTTTCTCCGTATATCTCAGAAGAAATCAAATTCAGGAATTCTCCAAACTACGGCGTCGTTAATCTTGTTTCGTCGCGTTCGATTTTTGATTCTTCTAACTCAAATACAGAACCGATCTTACCACCCGGCAGCGAACGCGTACGTCTCGAGTGCTTGCCGCGAAGAAAATCCCCCGTGGCATCCACTTCAGTAACTACCGAGTGAGTAATTAGACGGTTAGCCGCGAATTGAGCGGAACGCGGAGCTATTTGCAGGAAAAGTCGACCATTTCCTCGCGGATTCGGTTCGGTTTCCGCTTGGACGGTGAAGCAATTTGGCGAGCAAGACCCGGTCGAACGCGAGAGAAATACAAGGCAAGTGTCGAGAAGTGGAAGGTTAAACAATCGGAAAAGAGAACGGTAACGGGAGGGGCGTGAAAAGGAAGAATTCAAAGACAGAGAAAAAAAGTTCTTGGCAGGCGAGTCGTTTGAATCGTCCTGAAACGATTAATGGAATTTTAAGAAATGGCTAAAGATAATATATACACAAGTTCAAATATACGCAACAGTTTGTTTTTTATAATCGTGTAATTGTCGAGAGAGAGAGAGAGAGAGAGAGATCGAAACATAGGAGAAACGGAACTTTTGGACCAAGTTCTAAATCCGAGAAACGTCAAACGAATTTGACGAGCGCGTTGAAACCGGCGCGACCCGCCGGTGGACCACAGATCTGTGCTTTTAGCCGACCGGATCACCGACGTGAGTCGTGCCTTTTTTTTTTTTTTTACCATCGGGCGACCTGACCGACCGATGATTCGCGCCATCCACGTCTCCAATTTTAATTTATAAAAATGTGATTTAACGAAAACTGGAATAAAATGCAAATGCGATTGGAGAAGGCGCGTATGAAAAGGGGCGCCGACTGGAACGCGTTAAACATCGACGACGATATCGATCGTCCGAACGTTCCTTAAATCTGTGCACTCTGTCGCTCGGTGATATTCTAAAATAATCGTTCACGAAGGTGTAACCGGCAGAGTTTGCGAAGAAAACTAGAGCGGACGTGTGGAGGAACGAAATTTTCCTGAAAATTTCCGAATCCTAAAAGTGTCAGGCGAATATTTGACAATCTGTGCGCCCTGGTCGCTCGATATCGTTATTTTCAAATATTTAAGTATCGGCGAAAATAACAACGCAGTTGATACAGAAAAAGTGGAACAGAAGCGTAAAAACGCTTTTTCGCTTCGTCTGGAACCGAACTGGAATCGATAATTCACTCGGCGCCCTCGATCCTTTATGTTAATTATTTCTTTCGCCACGGATAAATTGGAAAACGCTTCACGGCTCGATTAACGCTCTGTTTATTGGAGTGCGCGTTAACGACGCGAAACTATCATTTTGCGAGGGACGCGCGTGCAACCGAAGCGCCCACGGATAAATTGGAAGCCGCGATCGAAAAGTCATCGGGCCAATCCGGGCCCCGGGGTTAATTAGCGAACAATCAGAATTCCTCGGTACTTACGAGCCACGCACGCTTTTCCATCCTCTATGCAAGCACTGGAAAATCGATATCTCGATGCCACGCCGTGAACATCGTTCGACAACGAAATTTACCAAAGATGATAACGATTGCTTATCGTGCTGATGGATCAGCCTGGATTTACTGCTCGAATTACCAGGATAGATAAACACTTTAACGGTCTGCCGTTCTCCTATAAATCGACGAACGAAGAAGAACGGGCCGTAGATCGCGCTTTGTATTTAGTCGCGTATTTCCACTTTCATAGATATCGTCCCTTTAGTGTCGTAATTACGTTACAAGTTTGCTAGATGGAGGACGTTTTTACGGTGTCGTAACCGGAAGAACGACGGCGAATAAAGTTGCGCCGTAACGCGGTAACCAGCCCTGCAAATGCGAAACTGCCAGGATTCGATGATTTTCATATTTATGCGCGTTTGTGGATTCCCGTCGAGCGAAAGAGAAAGAGAAAACTGTAATTTTGTATGGGAAAATGGTTGAAAATAACCTCCAACGTATAATAGAAGAAAGATTCATCACGATATACGTTCTCGTCCGTCTATTCGCGTTCTCTGTTAATTATTCCACATTCAACGCAACTCGCCAGAAACCTTCGCAAAGACTCAAATCTACAAGCGAAACTATTCCCCGTAATCGATAAAATCTCTTGCCATTAAGCTTCCAATTAATGCAAGGATCGCTCAAACGCGACAGAAACGAAAACCAACAACAACCGGGCTACTCGAAATCCACTTGAGCCCCGCCACCCCCTATAATCACCACGGGAACCCTCGACGTCTCAGCGCGCATCATTACCATCCGTCAGCCAAATTAATACAAATTAATCAAACGCGATATAACCAGCAATTAGAGAGAGCATCGTGCGTCGAAAATATCATCTCGTACCACCTGAAACCAGTCATTTTATTATTTATCGAACACGCGTTCCCGACACGAATCAACCGTCGGATATGAAATTGAACGTCGACGAGGTTGGCAAGAGGGGCTGCAGGGATTGGAGCAAGGGGTTAACCAGGGGCGTACATTGTATATGCATCCGGCATAACGAGGGTTCGCTCGATGGAGCGATTGAAATGGCCGGGAATTAACGAAACGACCGCCGAACTGCACGGACCTGCATTAACGAGATTAAAGCCACAAGTACCAGGGAAGCTGGCCTCCTGATGCGTTTGCCTGTGGAGTGGCGCAAGGAACCAGCCGGAGAACCAACGAAAAAGGAGGAAAAAGGAAATGCAAAGAGAGGAGGGCTTTTGGGAAGGTCGGGCGGAGGTAAAGAGAGAAATAAAAGGAGAGAAATGGACACGGAGGAATGGAACAGGGTTGCGCCGTGATGGTGGCCAGCGGTGGAACGATATTTGCAATTAGTCGACAGTTGGGTTTGATGATAGTTTCCGAACTTATTTCGTGTAACTGATATCTACGTGGAATCTGATTGTAACAAAGGATATTCAGGCGGCGGTATGTTGTTAATATTGTTAGATGAGAACGTTTAAGCTTGATTAATTTCTGCTGGTTTTAGCTGGCGCGAGTAGCGGGCGGGCGAGTAGGATCTCCGAGCTAATGAAAAAGTAAACGGTATAATAAAGAAGGATATTCGTCGCGTTTTAAATACGCGAGGTAGAGCGGAGTTAGATGAGTTGGATCGAGGTAAAGAGAGAAAGAGAGAAGAAATGCGCGTGATGTGGTATTTAGTCGATAGTCAAATTGGAAGAATCTCTCTCGATGATACTAACCAGGAACCTGACTAGGACTTACGATTCCGCAGTTCCTTCCAATTTATATCTAAATACACGAAACGGACGTTTCAACGTATACGTACCATGTATCTAGTAGCTATTTAGTAAGATCGCTATCGACGTCGTTACTCTATATCGTTACCACGAATCTACGTATCTAGAACGATATATCGCGCCTATACAAAAAGCAGGTAACGTCTGGTCGAACGAAGTAGGCATCTGCTTAAGCGATCGGCCCGTGACATCTGCAGGGGAGCAGATTAATGTACTACCAACCGTACTTGAGGTCTTAACCATCAGACCGAGAAGAGAAAGATAAATACCGCAACAAGGAGAAATATTCGTCATAATACCTCAAATACCTGGAAGGGGGAAAAATGAAAAGAGAGGAAATACGGGAAACATGGAACGAAATTAAACAGAGAAGAAAAGAGACGAACACGAGGCGCGATGGTAGCCAGCGTTGTAGCGATAATTTATCTTTGCCCGACGTTGAAAGGGATTCTCAAAAATTCCACCGCGACTCGCCGCGGAGCTTTCAAATTTTTCCAATCTCTCCATCGCATCTGTCTGCGTGGAAACTTTCACGCGGAGTTTGCAAATGCGGCCACGCACGCGCCAATTTTATCTTTCTCTCCCCGACTCATCGGTGTCACTTGTCTGTCTGTCTGTCTCTTTGCACGGCGGGCTTCCCGACCGACTCGTTAAATATTCTATCGGCTGAATCGTTTATAGGACGGTCTAATAATGATTGGCGTCTGTTTATAGAGAGACGACGCCGTCTGGCGTGGTCACGTTAAAAGGGAAACGATGTAAATCATTTCGATCGCGTTCCTCGCTAATTCGTCGCTTTTAAATAGAAAACGCCCGGTCAATACGTTGGGCCCACTGTCGATTGCTGACTGGATTTCTCCGCCTCTCTTCCCCGCCGACCTATCTTTTTTCCCATGTAACGGTAACGCGGAAATTGTAGCGCTGATTGAAAACGATGGCTCGTTCCGATCTGGGTGGTTCGAATTGAACGTGATTGCAATTTAAAGTTTCCTTTTTCGAGCGGCAACTTAATGGAATATTTGCTCGATAGGCGTGTCTCGCGTTAGGTACTGATATGTTTAACTAACGCGCGCTGCTCGAAACTGTCGCGACGTTGCTGTTACGAACGATCTTATCGTATCAACTAAGAAAATAACGGTAAAGCTGGACAGCGTAGACAGGTCGACGCACGATGCTGTGTATAAAAATTGACTTTGAGGAAAGAAACGTGCAGACACGAAGAGTAATCGGACAAGTCAAACCGATACGAGAAAACGATTATTCGAATCGTTTTTAACAGCGTATAATTGCGTTGCTGGTAGACGAGTCGCTTAATGCAAAAGCGTTGTAAGCGAAAAAAGTTGATTATAGAATAACGAGGGACGAAGCAAAACTTTTGTAAGGGGTCGAGTGGGCGATTCTCGGACATTCTCTTGTCCACCCAGAAACTAACGAAGATATATTTACACAGCTTCTGCGCAAAACAGAGCGAAACTGTCGAGATGCTCCGTTAAAGTAAATAGGCAAAGAATCGACTTACGTCACTTTCGCGTTAAACGACTCATTTCGGCGAATTAACCGCGTAATTCTGAACGATCGTAGCGACGAAGAACGTCGGAAACGATACTATGTTGTGTTCAAACTAAGAACGTTCGAGCTGTTACTTTAAACTGGTGACAAATAACGGAGTCTGCTTAAGAGAACATTGGATAATGGAGCGAGTTCGTCAAGGCATAACTGGAACTCCAATAATACGTACGGTATTCTAACTGTCCGTCTACGTAATTCCTTTTCTACTTCGAATATATATGACTCGAAGAAGTCTGCATTCAAGCAGGTATCCTAACTTGAAGTATGTAGAATACCTGAAATGACATCGTACAACTCGCTGCGATGTACATACAGAAACTACGAAGGAATTGTTAACAATTTGGTAAAAGAATATTTTCGAAAGAATTGGGTAATTAGCGTATGAAAATTGATTAAGAAAATCGGACATCGATGTAATCGACGTTCGTTAAAAGATATACAGCCGCGAAGGGTAAAGAGAAATATAAAAATCAACTCCAAGTATCTGTGTAACGACAATCTGTGTTTAACGATGTAGAAAAAACATGATCGAACATATGGACATAATTTTATATAAAATATAAAGACAACAAAGACACCGAACAATTGCTCGAATTATCCGAATAACGTGGCTAATCTAATCGAAGCTTCCAACAAATTTCGCTCCCTAACGATTCATCCGCGTAAAACTCAATCACGCCTAAGATATTATTTTTTCATCGTTTCCTCGAAACGATTCCAATAATCGGGAAGAACCTGGAGATTCCACGTTCTATTTTCAAATGACACGACAGACTCGTTCTCTCTCCGTGTTATTCTATAATTATCCTGGCGGAAGGATCAAGGGCGCGAACCGTGACGATCCTTTGAATAAACCAACCGGCAAAAATAATAATAACCCTCTCGCATGCGAGGGAAGAGAAGAACGTCGGTGATAGTTTTGAAGAGTGGAATATGTCGACCATTCGTCCGCCATTCCCCCTTTTTTTGCCCTCAAAGGGTTCCGGATAAATGGCGAGAGGTCCGTCGAATGAATATATTCCAGGTACTTACGGCGAGCACGGTGCGCGGGCGCGCGCGCAACGCAACGAGGCCTTCCAATATTCATTAAGCCGGCTTTCCAACGCGCGTAAGAATTTCACGAGACCGACTTTTGTGTTCCGCCTTGCGATCGAGTCTGCCGGGAACCGTCGTTCGTTGAAATTTGCGTAATTATCAGAAGCTGGCGAAAGTTAAGCCCTTAAGCCGCGTTTCCATGATACGCTTCCGTTTCGTCGAGTTTAGATAAATTTGCGCATCCTCGCCAACAAACACGAAAAAGAACGTTCTTCGCCAAGAATGGAAAGTTTAATCGTAGATCTGCCGAAACTTTAATCGCGTTTCCATGAAACGTCCCTCTAAACTCGTTTCATTAGGTTTATATAAATCTGTCGGTTTTCGTGGATAATTGTGAGAAGAAGATTCTTTGCGAGGAAAGAATCGTTTAATCGTGGGTTTAATTCTGAACTTATCGAACCTTGGGTCGTACTTCCATGTAACCTCTTACCTGTATTCTATTCGGCTTAGATCGAATTCGCAGATCTTCGTGAACAAGAATGGGAAAAAGAACATTCTAAGGGAGGGATAGAAAGAATTAGGTATTCAATTTCGAGTTTAATTCTGAATCTACCGGAGCTTGAACCGCGTTTTCACCAACGCTTTCTCTTGCCGTGTTATCGGATTTCAGCGAATCGATAGAACTAGTAGACGAATAAGCAAACGAGTATTCTCGACGAAAAGTTAAAGGAGTTATTGAATTATTGGCTTGGCTTAAAAGACCTTAAGCCCCATTTACGTAAATGACCATGTTCACATTCGCTTGGGCGTGATTAAATTCGTATATAATTCGGCTGGATGAACCGAGCGGTATTACGAAGATTAACAGTATTGTGGAAATTCGTAGAATTATTGAATCGCTGGTTTAGAAGAACCTGAGCCAAGTTCGCGTAGCGTTCGGCTTGATTCGAATTTGCGAGTCTGTTTGATGAACACGAAGATCAACGTTATCCTAGAAATTGGTAGAATTACCGAGTTATCGGTTTCGAAGGTCTTAAGCCGCATTCGCATGACTCATTCTGTTTATGTACCAACTACTATAATCCGTATTTAGTTGGGAATATTCTGTCGAATAATTCTACGGAATGGAACTATCGAGGAGAATGTTAAGCTTCGTCCTCGTGAATAACTTCGAACTTCAAACGCTGTTAGCTTCAATACGTTTCATTGAATCTTCGTTCTCGTCTTTTGAATTAACTATATCTTCAAATTGTATCGCGCTGATCTTCGTTCTCATACATTTTCCAAATCCCAATTACTCAATCATTCGACTGAAACGATCTGATAAAGTAAAACCACTCGTACCAAATATAACGTATCATAAATCGAACATACATCCGCTATTATTCTCGATTAAATATCCGCTAAAATATGTAACGCGCTTTAACGGCGTCTATTCCGAGAAAATCGGATCATCTTTCCATTCGGACCAGATCCGATCCGAATAAACCCGAGAATAGATGTTCTCCGTGGCATCGTGCAAACATAGATATTTCTTTCCCTCGCTCGCTTGAGAACAGCCTTGAGCTTCTGTCGGTAGGGCATGAAACCGTCCTTTAATTAATTCCTTCGTCTAAAGAGAAGAGTCTTGATTCATCGTCGATTACCTTCAATTCTAACTTTACGAGTTCGTCGTTAAAAACGCGCCAAATGAAATTGCCGTCTCCGTCTCGTATACACGCAATTGCACTGTATCTCTTAACCGCAAAACTACCCTAAAATCGTCGAATCTTACGCAGGTACGACGTGAAATTTAACGGTGCAAACGGACATAGAATACTAATAAGTTACGCTCGAAACAAAAATCGCTATTTACTAAAAATTTGCCAATCGTAAAACTGTGTCAATTTCAAAGAATTTTTAAATTCTTAACACGATACCGTAAAACATGTAAGATATTTGATGTTCGGTACTCGTTAGAACGTTTAAACGCGAGAAAAACGTTGGCTTCCGTCTATTTAATTTAATTCATAAAAATAGAACTTTCCTTAATATCCGCGGTCGACTTATTAAATGCGGTATTACATACGGAGCAACGTACAAAAATTGAATTTTGTTGGGCGACTTAATAGCTACGAGATTAACTAGTCCAAATTATAAGTAATTTAACGTAGGCTGCAACGAAACAAGATCGTAAATTTTCCCAGGCACGCTCCTCGAAAAATGACATTTATTTCTATCAAGGAGGTAGAGGCTTTAAAATAAAATACGAACGTGGACCTTGTTAATCTCGTAAAACACATCTCGCATAAAAATATGTGGGAGCTAATCTGACTCGTAAATCCACCCGGACACCGGGGCAATTCCAATTTTTGCGCTCGCGTGTGCGCGTGTCGTGTCGTCTCGCTTTATCATCCGGAATGCTGCAGCTATTCTCGTAATCACGCAGAAATGTGTTGCACCGGAAGCTGCATGATTTTTTGAGCGAACGTTCGCTCTGTGAGAAACCACCGTGATGGTCGGCCATTTATTTCTCTTCCTTTCGTTTTGCTGGAAGAAACGTTACGCTACACGTTGCCCGCCGTGAGATAATTTCCTTTGTTCGAGAGATATTGCGTTGGAGTTTTTAGAGGTAGCAATACTTTTGGAACTAACAACTTTTTAATCGATTTTAGAATTAGAAAAATTCTTTCTTTTTTTTTTTTTTTTAGAGTTAGTAATGAACTTCTTGGATTAAATTATGGATTAAATTATCAATTACGTACACGTATAACGAGCTGATCATTTTAATTTCACAGAAGCTGAATCATCACTGCGAACATTCAAAAGTATAATTAATCAAATGCCTCGATCGTCAAATTTTCTATATAAATGTAATCTGAACATTCGTTAGTTTCAAAAGCCGTCATATGGAAGACCAATGGGGTCGATACACTCTCGCGAGTCGATCACGGTTCGAATTGAAAATCACTTTTCCAGGAGGAACATATTTTAAGGATAAATTCGTTGCGTGGAAAATTTACATATGGAATTGCAGTTATATCTTTTGCAAAGATAGAATATAACTCTGAGGGGCACTCGAGAAAGTTCCTCTTACTTCAACGTGACTTTACGAGCAAGCTGAAGTCAGAACACCCGTATATAAGGGTTAGACGAGTAAAAATATCGCGGACCGCAAATCTAATGGCTAATAATATTTCTTCTACGTCGCAGGTTGCAGGTCAACCGTCGTATCATGGTCGTGGTAATAAATTGCTAATCGACCTGACGTTCTTTCAGCAATTTCCGGCCGATCGCCATTTTCTCCTCCCGTGACCGCGTTCACCGACGTTTTACTCTATCGCGCTGGACATTTCTATATAAACGCTTTTCCGATACTGTCGATGCACGCTTCGTTATGAGCGTTGCACTTCCATTCTGCCTCGTCTACGGCGGATCAGCCTTTCCACGAATTCCTTTCGTGCACGATGGATCGTGCCAACTATTCTTTCGATCGTGAAAAAGCAACTAGAACGGAGCAACGCTTCAACGGTTGAAACGCTTTGTCACTATCGAATGAAAAGTGCTTGTTGAAACTGCGCGTTTAATTTTAAAAGACACCGAGATGTATGGAAAGCTCGTTACTTCGGTTTCTGATTATTCGACGAGTATCGCAAGTTCTATTTCTCTTCTTCGTTCTTTCAACGTTTTAAATATTTTACTTTCAAATCTTGCACACAGCGCAAACGCTTCGAGAATCACGCGCGCGAAGATGATGTTTGTCGTCTTTTTCAATTTGTCGCTCCTTAATTAATCAACAGCTATAAACATTCATATATCTACAATCCTTCTATCCGTTACAACGACAAGAAACGAGCTTCTTCTGACGAGAGAGCATCAAATTAAAAATTCGCTTAAAATTTACTAAAAAAAAATTCCCACCAAAATCCGAGCACGCGCGAAACGAACAAACGCCGTCATCATCCACCGTCGTTACCGCTTCGATAAAGATCTCCCAGCGACGTATCAAGTGCCAATACGCTACTCACCTTCTATTCACCTCGCCCTCTCCCCAAAGAAAGTGACTGTGGAGTCAGTTAGGTTGGAGGTTGAAAGCAGGTCAGTTGACGGGTAATATCTGTTGGAAAAATAGGAGAAGACACCGTTCGACTTTTACCCCGGAGCGCACAAAGGTGACCGGGCGCCTCTTTCTCCGCTATAAAGCTGATTTCAACGCCGAAATCGAATCCCGGTTGGGCAGAGCGAAGAGGGCCGATGGAATTCGCCCCGGTTCTGGGCCACTTCCGTCGCCAAAGCTGCAACCCTATTCCCTGTGGCCCGGAAAAAGGGGTTTTATCGCGGCGTTTCACGAGGCCGCGTCCGAAAGGAGAGTTTCCCGATAATGGATCGGCCGGGCCACTGCATCGAAACTTATTCAGCCGGTTCGACGCGCCAAAGTAAAGGGCAACTTGTTCGAGGACCGGCAGAAATAATCTACGACCAGGCTCTGTCGCTGCTGTTGGTGCCCGTTATCGAAACGAATTTTCCAGGAACAGAGGACTCCGGCTTTTGAATTCCTCCGAGCAGTGGGGCAGTACGATAGCTTTTAGAAGGTCTCTTCAGGGTTGGCTTTATGGGGAAGACACGGGGGCTTGCGCAAGAGGTATCAGGTTATATGGAGCGAGACGAGAGACGAAAAGACAGGCAAGAGAGAGCCAAGATATTTTGATTCCTCTCGGAGACGAGGACGTGCCGAAGATTGTGCGATGTTTCTCTAAGATCGGAGTGACAGGGCTATAATTAGCTTTTAGGCAGATTCTTCGTTTAATTCGTGGTGCTGGTGGCTCGAAGGTGTCCGCGCGAGAAGGATCGGATCGTGCGTAGCGAAACGAGAGGCGGACGAAGCAGAGAAAGATATTTCGATGGCGTTTGAAAATTCCGTCTTTAAAAATACACATTAAAAAAACAGGGACATGTTGTAGTTTTTAATTGGATTTAGGAAGATGTTCGAGCATAAGCGTTGAGCGCCAGTATCGGATTTACGAGAAACGAGATGATAAAAAATACGGAGCGGACCATCTGAACTTTTCTCGGAGATAAAGAAGCGTGCGGGATTGCAGGCTGCGACAACGATGTATAATTCACGATACAAGCATCTTCGGTTTATGATAGCTAAGTTTACGACAAAATTAATTTACCATTATCCACCGATCAAGTATCTAGAAACTTATGGACGAGGATGTACGTAGTTGCTCGCGCCCTCGTGAATCAGTGAAAGATATCGACAGGGATGGTAAGGTGGTCTCTTGCCCCTTCTGACAGGGTCACTTCTTCTCTATCGGTTGGGCGAGAACGCGAGGAAGTTGAGCCTGGCAGGAACGCAATCCATCAGGATCCTGATTTCCGTGCTATTGGCAGGGCTCGATCGAAATTCTCGTGTCAGGGATTTTGATGTTTTCTCCTATTTCTTTTTTTCCTTTTTGCTTCTCCCTCGTCTTCCCTCGCTTTTTTTTTGTATATCGGCTTTCTCTTATTCATCGTTTTATCGGAAAGGTATCCTTTTTACTCTCGGCGACGCTCTTCTGTCTTTCGTTTAACTTTCCAATCTTCTCGGCAAAGCGGGCTCGCGACGAAATTGACGCGATTCCTTCGATACTTTGTTTAATTGGTTTTCCATCGTTTCGCGGCAACTTTACGGTATTTCTCTTCCTTCGGGATTTTTTCCTTCTTGTACGAAGAACACTCGAAGTATCGAGGAAATACCTCTTTGGTATTTATTCTCCCATTTAGATTTCGTAATGGCAACTCGAGTCAAATACGTATGTATGTCACGCCGATTGAACCGACTCACAGACACGTTTTAATTAATACATAATTATCGTATCCTAGTTACTTGATCGATTAATTATTTAGCAGGACGGATCGATAGTGCAGGCACTGTAAGGAACTGTAAGTTCCCGAGCTAACTTTCTGTGGCAACTGTAAGTCTCTGTTGAATAAGTTATAGGACAAGATATAATAATAACGAGTAGAGCGCAGGTTCCTCGCTTAATAACCCAAACTCTCTCGTTTATTTTGAAACTATTTTAGCAATGTATACAGAATACCTATTTTATTAGCCTTTCGGTAAACATTAAAATCCTAGTAACAGAATATCAAGTACGCGTGTACAACAATTCATTTCCAAACTCTATCGCCCACGAAGTAAATCTTCGTTCAGTCTGTTGGAAACCGAACTATTTAACTATACCTTTCGTTTTCACCACCTTCGACATCTTCGTTCGTTTCTATCTTCGAAACACTGTATTTGACTTTGCTGAAATGTTTATACGTATCTCTGAAAATTTTTCTATTTATTTCAACTCTTTCCCCCGTTCGTTTCTACATCGTTCAACGTTACATTCAAACCCAAGCTAATATTTATTTCTACGCTTCTATTTTGTCCGCTCGTATCTTTCAAATTGGATATTTACCGCTGCAGAAATATCTATTTCTATGCACAAAAGCATCCCTACACCGTTCAATGTCGTATTCAACCGCAACTTAATTAACTCCATCCCTAGAAATCTTACTTCTTCCTACGCTTTTCTTCTATCCGTGCACTTTCTAAATTCTATAATTTCACTTTACTCTACTGTCCGCTTTTACCCTTAAAAATGTAGCGTTTAATAAATCGCGAAACTTCGAAATCGAAGTACATCTTTTAACGTTTTTCAAAGAGATCGAAGGAATAAACAAATTTTCTATTTATTTCCACTCCGCCACCGAATCTTTTCATTTAACCGCAACCTAATTAACTCCATCCCTTGTTCCTCCTAAATCTTACTTCTTCCTACGCTTTTCTTCTATCCGTGCACTTTCCAAATTCTATAATTTCACTTTACCCTACTGTCCGCTTTTACCCTTAAAAATGTAGCGTTTAATAAATCGCGAAACTTCGAAATCGAGGTACATCTTTTAACGTTTTCCAAAGAGATCGAAGGAATAAACAAATTCTCTATTTATTTCTACTCCGCCACCGAATCTTTTCATTTAACCGCAACCTAATTAACTCCGTCCCTAGAAATCTTACTTCTTCCTACGCTTTTCTTCTATCCGTACACTTTCTAAATTCTATAATTTCACTTTACCCTACTGTCCGCTTCTACCCTTAAAAATGTACCGTTTAATAAATCGCGAAACGTCCTATTTACGAGCATCAGAAAATCGAGGTACATCTTTTAACGTATTCCAAAGAGATCGAAGGAATAAACAAATTTTCTATTTATTTCTACTCCGCTACCGAATCTTTTCCCAACTTTATCGAGAGTAGGCGCGTTCCAATAACGATCCCGTGCCGTCAATACATCCCCTTTACATTCTCTTTCGCCCTCGCTGATCGTGGTAGGCTTGCATTCTACACGGTGGGCACCTATCGTTCTCCCTCGTATTTACGCGGCCGCATTAGCCGCGAAACAAGCGAGGAATCTCGGCAACGTCCGCGCAATTACGTTTTCTCGCGACAAGCAAAGAGGCTAGGGTGCAGATTTAATGACGCTTTGTCAGTTTTACCGAGTCACTTCGTGGAAACTCGAAGAATTTAATGGTTCGCGAGCTTCGAGGTCGGCTCGTTAACGGAATACCGTCACATGCCTGTTCGACGCTTTCTTCGTGGTAAGTTACGATGACAAAATCGCGTACACGACGCGGTAGGTATCTTTTTGTTCTCGAGTATCATACTTTTCGTTTCACGAGATCCACGCGTCCCTTCGTTTTTATTCGCGCGTAACAAGGGCAGAAATTTCAACGATAATCATCAGCACCGTTCGCGTTCCGTCGTCGACGTTGCACAACGTAGATTCTTAAGGATAGCAACGAGACGCGAGTTCTATGTTTTCTAATCGTAAAACAAAATTGTACGTTTGCCCTTTCTAATTTCAATATATTAACGTTCGAGCAGAGACGCGCCATGCTCGACATCTTTGTTCGTCGTTAACGTAACGCGTGTTAAGCGGTGCCATAAATTGTCCGGCGATTTTCGAATTGTTTCAAATCTACTATCGTTTTCGCTTTTTCTGCAACGACGCTGTACCTCTTGCGGTAGAACGAGCCCTATTAACCGAACGTGTATCTTAGTCAACGAGCTCCACGACCAAGTTGATATTTTTCATGATTCTGTAACAGCCTCGAAGCGAACCATCGCCGACAGCTGTTACTTGTAATCAACTGTTCTCAATTGTTATTTCCCTCGTCTTGCTTGTTGTCCTCGTTTTCTACCCGTTGTGCTCGTCCCGTATTCTTACGTACGCTATTTCACGTACTGAAGGGTGTTTACAATAATTACAATATTTACAATAATTTTACAATGACTAGTAACGTGTCAGATCGATTTAGCCTTTTCGTATCGTAGGCATTTGGGCAAGTCGACAAATATCCGTACAATATCAAAGTCAAAATTTGTATACGCGTATGTACGTTCTGCAAAACGTTTCTCGACACCGTAGAAAAAATACCGTACGGGTTCCCGATCCCCAACCAACCCTAAAGCCTCGTTAATCTTCGATAATTTTAAGGGGGAATATCCGAGGGATGGATTTTCCTCGCACGATGGCGTGGACGCTTGTTCTGGACGATGTCGACGTTTATTGTCGAAATGGTAGTTTGGAAAAAAAAACGGCAAGTGAACGTGTAAATCGAAATTTGAAGAAACGAGGATTTGGAGGAAGCTACGGGTATTTAAAAAAATAATTTTCCGAAGATCCAGCCGCCGAAGAAAAGATTCTTTAAGAAACGAGATACACATATAGAACGAGATATTTTTCCGAGAATCTAAGCGACAGAATCTTTCACGAACTCCGTCGTAATTGTATTTTCCAAGGTATACGAACGTGCAAATTTCTTTTGGAATATTCTTCGATGATCGAGAACGAAAGAACGCGTTTTACGCGTTAAAATATCCCGCAAGAACATTTGTCGTACAACGACGCGATAATCTGCCTTCTTAAGCGAATCTTTCGCGATAGTTGGAGTATTTGGCGAATCCCTGGAAATCCGCGGCTAATTCCAACGTGTCGATGCCGCTGATTGATTAGCCAGCCACCCGCTAGCGAGACTCCGTCAATACTGTCCATCAAACCTCGGCGATATTTCTGTCGAGGGGCCGTGGGAAATTAAAAGGCGAACCGCCGTTAATTAATGCCGTTACGGAGCGCAGGGACCGCGCGAGAGATAAACGCGCGTCACGTCGAAAAAGAGAGAACGTCAAATATTTGGCCGATTTAGGGCGAGCAAGGAAAGTCGAAAACTAGCCAGGAAACAAGCAAACTCTGCCCGCCTGTCCGATATTAATCGAATTCCCTCAAATATTGACCGTGCCGATTTACTTTTACGATTGCCGTCTTTTGGCCACAAATTAGGGGATGGACGCGCGAAATGCTGATTTTCGATTCGCGCGCGTGTCCTCGCATCGACGATGTTCGCGCGTTCGGAAAAATTTTCCTCTAAAGTCGTACTTTATCTGTTCGTAATTGCAGACATTCTGGGATACTAAAATTTGATGTTTTCGTTAAGAAACGATCGTTCGAAACCGACGATTTCGTTTTATCGATCCGTGAAACTTTCTCTTCTCGACGAAGATTCGCCGATCTCGTTGATCTCTTTCCGTGGATCGTAGACTCACGATATAGAATACCAAATAAAACGGAATTCGTTGGAATCGTTCGATGACCGATAAATTTTAAATAAAATAATATAAATTATATAATAAATAATAAACGAAGATAGAAATTGCGTATAAAAATATAAGAAACAATAACTACTTGGAAGGATTTCTTTATACGGAGTCCGATTTAGAGATTACATACTCTTATGGGACGAGTTATCGGATCGCAATTTCCAAACTTTAGGCCAACATTTTGCGAAGGCGAGTCGCTTCATAAATTTCTACTCCAAGACATTTGCGGGATACGGTGTAGCTTTCCAGTTTTGATGGCGGATCTCGATTTATGTGGGTCCTTGAGAAAGGTGTAAAACCAGAAGATCTCTATATTTTAAAAGGGGCAGCGTCGTTTCTCAAAAATGTAGGTCATTTCGATTTATCTCGCGGCGAGCTACTTCTTAGACAGTCTGCGTAACGGGCGCGGGAGATAAAAATTAGGACAAGACGGTGGCAAAGTTTGCCAAGAAATTACCAACTTTAAAAAATCTCCGAAACAGATGGGTAAGTTTCCTGTCGAAGCTGCCAACGTGGGATTACGACCACGGGAAAGAGTAATTGCATCGTTCGAGATATATTTCCACCTGAATGATCGTAAATCGAGAGAGTTCGGATTACTTAAAATATCGGATATACTCGAAAAATATCGTGCAGCTCTGCTATACTAATACCATGCTATACTATATGTACGTACCGTGTAACAGTTATCCTCCTTCTTCGAATAAACTGGAGTTTTTATTTTTTAATAAATGTCCAAAATTCCTTGACGTGGCTGTAAATTCTTGATACTTGATCGACGTGTCCTTCGTTACGTGGAAATTATTATTTTGAAATCGTTCGAATAATTTCTAATCGTCTCTTACTTCGAATCGCTGCAGTTTCAATTCTATAATAATTTTTCTTTTTTCAATTCTTAAAGCTATGCGTTGTCGATTGAAAAGTCTTTTTAAATAAATACACACACCGGCGTCGTTCGGAGATCGCTTCTAAAATATTTCTAATTACGTAACGATTCCTCCTTCGAGTTGAACAATTTCTGTAACATCTCGTAGCGTTTCAATCTCACGAAGTCTGTTAACGTTTGATCAAAAAAAAAAAAAAAAAAAAAAAAAAAAAGAAAAGCTGCCCTCCAAATTCTACATAAATTCGATGAAATTTATAGAACGACAAGAAGCGAATTTGTTGTTGTTACATGTACTGATTGTGGCTGTTGGAACTTATCTGTCGGCGATTCAGACGATCAAAAAGTTGTCGATTCGCTAGAAAGTCGCACGTGTTGCTCCAAGGACTGCTCTTTCCGACAGCCGAGCACAATTGCCATTTCAAATGAACGACACGGTGCCACTTTTAATCGAAACGCTCGCTCGCTGGTTCTCTCGATCCGGTAAACAAAGTTAAACTCGTTTAGCCGGCGCGCCCACGACGAGAATTGCGTCACGATGGAACGCACCAACGATCGTTGGAGAACATCGAGAAGGTTGCCGGACAAAAAGCATCCATTTCAATGACGAAACAAGCGTGTGTCGCTGTTGTTTCAATCCTTACTTTTCGTATCTCGTCTTATTTGTCTTGCACAGATTCATAATTCGTTAAGCTTCGTTAATCTCGATAGACGTATTTTAGATCCGAATCGATTTTGCCTGTCTGTAAATTACAATTACAATCTATCTCGCTGTCTATTGAGAATTTTACAATTTTACATAATTTAATTAAATATTTTCGTCGAATAACGAAACAGCCAATCCAGCATCTAACTATCTTTCTGTAACGTCCAATTAGCAATATGAACTTTATAAAGGGCAGAATAATTAATCGATATTACCCAAGCCATAATTTTATTACAATAATAATTTTACTACAATAGAAATTTTATTATACGGCTATACCAAGGAACAGAATAGCGAGTCCTTTCATCGACAACTTTGTATTTAAATTACGCTCTGCCACGTATAAACGAAGGAATGATCAAACGAAATTACCTTACAGCCAGCCATTCTTCGAAAAACGTACGAGAGTCGGAATTGAATGCATTGATTAAATTTGTATGTTACGCGCGCTATTATCTAGTTCCCTTTGGTGTTCCGAAACTTCAAATAAAATTAACGTTACGACCGTTCCTCTGGAAAAAATATCGGTCGTGTCTGGGTTATCAGAAGGTACGTTAACGAACGAATACATGCGTGAGTCGACCGAGTCGAAATCTGGCTAATAGAACATGCAGCAAAAATTCACGACGATACGCGGCCCCATTATCGCGTTATCGTTGGCAATTGCTCGATGGCTGCCGAGCTCTTCGCTTTTGAATGGAACATTCGCCGAATTACCGCCATTCTCGGCATATACATATTTCTCTATTTAGCTGTCGTAATAATCGAGGCTCGCGGAGCCGAGGCGAATTAAAATACACAAACGCGCGACAGAGATCTATTCGTTTCACCTCTGTCTTTGCACTGGCTGCCAGGTTAATCGCCGCCGATTTCAATGGGGATTTAAACGGCCGTGATTTCCTCGGCAACTTCCAACGCGTTCAATTTATTCCGACGTTGTGGTTAATTTCCAACGTTTGCCGTTCGATCAAAGAACCGGTGAAAGTGATTGTTGCGAGCGGAGATCTCGTTGGAGGTTGTTGCATTGTAAACGCGATTTATTTCAGTGTGGATTTATGGCTCGTACTACGTTCGTTTAACCGATTACATAAGGATCGACGTTTCGCTCGTGCAAACGTTTTATTCCCGCGATCTTTTTCCTTTTTGTCTTTTTCTTTCCTTTTTTCTTTTTCTTGATTTATATCGTGAAACCGTGGTCTCTCTGATATTACGTCGTCCATGAAAAGAAAACCTAAGGACACGGTGGTGGTGGTTGGTAATTATTGTTTCGGTATTATCTAGTAGTTGTTAATAATAATTCTTCTTCTTCTTCTTGTTTTGTTATCGTCATTTTTCTCTTTCTACGTGGATCGTGCGATTTTATAAATTTCGAGTAAATTGCAGGATTTATCGTATTTCACGATGTAAACTATTTCTTTCGAAAATCATAGACGTTTCCTTGTTTCTGGTTTGAATGGCAGGCTTTTGAATAGTGTCTATTATTCTAATACGTCCTTCGTAACGCTTTATATAGCTTTTATGTAACTGTTGCGTATCATTCCATTGTTTCGTCGTTAATGGATCGAAGTCACGTCTTTACCGAACGTGGTTTCGTAAGCGACACATTTTTTCCTTTTTTTTTTTTTTATTTTACTGACACGTAACGAGAACAAAGTGGGAATAAAAAATATCGTTGCATACTTGAAATCGATCAACCGTATTTCAGAAACCGTATTCTTTATCGTTACTTCAACTATGAGATGTCGAACGATCTCGTTGATTCTACGTTCGGAAAACTGGCCAAGAAAAAACGGACAGATCGTTGGCGCGAAACATCGAATCAGCTCGGCTTAAACGCCGATATCATCCGCGTCCTAAATAGCATTACGAAGATTCAAACGATCCGATTCACAAATTCGAACGCTTACCAAACTGAATCTATTCTGGCGGCAGTCCGGTGCGGAATTTTCATTTATTCGTTCCGTAGGATCGAGAATCGCGCGGAGTTTCGAGCGGTTTATCGGAGAATCATTAAATAATAGTTCGATTGGCCGTTGAAAACGCGCGTGCAGTTCTTCGTGTTCGATTATTCCAGACGATGATCGTCCGTGACGTGAAACCAATGCTCGCGCGTAATGTCCGCTTTGAAACACGCGACACGCATACCGAACGCGTTTACATTGCCTCGGCTAAATTATAATCTTCGTTCACGGACCACGAATTTCTACTAACAATTTGCCCGCCCGTGATTATCCGGCGCGTTAATATGCTGATTAACCGTCTCGTTATTAGCCTAGCCAGAAACATCGTGACAAAACACCGTTACACTAGCTCGTAATCTACCACCGGTACGTAGCAAGATTTCCTAATACGCCACGATTCCGAATCCGTGAGGCGAATAACGCGCGAGAGATTCGCGAGCTACTCTTTACGTCGGATCGAAACGACACGAAAATCAAGGATAATTAAATTACGTCGCAGGCGACATTCCCGGGACAATGGGATCTGAAAACTTGTCGAGCGTTTGTAAATTCGGCGAAATTTCTGGCTAGACGGCAGAAGGTAATCGACGCGAGATCGATCGTTCTACGCGCGAAAGTAATTTTCTACGCGGTTGCGATTCTTCTGTTCTTATTCCTACGAGCTTATCGTTTTCTTACGCGCTTCTGTTATCGCGATTCTTTCTTGCGGTGCATTCGCGCTGCTTTCCCTACCGCTGCGCCTCTTTGCTCGGTGTCTTTGCGCTATTCTTTCCGTTTCTCTAACTACCGTTCCAGTAGCTTTACGCCGCGGTTCCATCGCGCCTCAGAGAGTCTTGTTGTTTCTTCCTTCGATGCCATTATACCGAACCTATTTTACTTACTCGTTCTTACCTTTTTTCTGGCAATCTGTTACAACTGTTTTTGTCGTTAATAGGCGAAGAGCTTTCTTCTTTCTTTATACCTACCAATTGCGTCCCCTTTTATTACCGCTGTTTTTCCTTCTTTTTTTCCTTTTTTTTTTTTATTATTCCATTTCTTTTACCTTCGTTATTATCGAAACTTCTCAGTCCCGGTGTGCTTATACCTCTTTTTAAACCTTTCTTCGTTTTACCTCGCCCTCCCCTAGAAACTTAAGACGTTTTCTTCGCTAAAGTTCCCTGTAGAACCCGCCACCATCGCAGAATCGTATTCCGAAATGTACAATTTTTTCCCCAGTCCCGACTTCGTCAGGCCACCGCGTGCCTCGGAATAACGTTATCAAAGTAAGAGACTAATGAATTGACCCCCACCACTGATCCCCGATGGACGTTGCTATATAATACCACGAACCGCAAGAGAATTCCTAAATTAATCGATAATCCTTACAGCGATCGAATAGTTGCCAAGAACGATTTTAAAGAAAGTAGTCGTTAGAGACTACCATCGGATGAGAATAAGAAAGGCGCTGATCCACGCCAAGTATACGAGAAGAAGGATGATCAATGGCTTAGAGTCTTCGGTATCGGAGAAAAGATTCAGCAATTTAATTCGATTCGCTCTTGAGAGGTGCACGATCATCCGTCGTTGGATGAATTTCGACGAGGAACGACTCGTCCGAGATAGCATCCGGCGATTATACTCTGTGCTATTTTCACGTTTCACTGTGCTCGTAAGATACATAAGCATGCAGGTATCGCGGGCCTCGAGATCAGTAACAGTTTTATAGTAACGTTTTATAAGCATCCTGCATGCCACAGTTATCGAAACCATAACGAAATATGATAGTTTCTCAGGCGATAACCCCTTCGGAGGGACAAAACCCTAGTATTAGGCTGTCCCGAAAGTTTCTTTCCTTTCGTAAGGAAATATTAGATGCACAACCTATTTTCGTGTTACATTATTTTATCGAATCACCTATGATCCATTTTCATCTATTTCTATTATCACGATCGTACACGATTCGACAGAAATAATATAAAACGGAGAATATGGTGGT
The DNA here is from genome assembly GCA_014737395.1 of Bombus waltoni. Taxonomy (NCBI): domain Eukaryota; kingdom Metazoa; phylum Arthropoda; class Insecta; order Hymenoptera; family Apidae; genus Bombus; species Bombus waltoni. Next base: position 91,803 of record JACXII010000066.1, on the reverse strand, counting down.
GCATCCGTTATTTCCTTACAAAACGAAAGAAACTTCTGGGACAATCTGGTATTTAAACCCTGCCAAATCAACGCCCGATGCACTTTCATTGCGATAATCCAAGCTGTTGCTCTGTTGGATTCGTGCGATAAAATAAATCATCGAATCTAAAAGTTCGAACTTTTCACCTTGCTTATCGATGATTCAAAGGACGCGAATTTTCTGTGTCTTCGGCGTGACACGCGAGACTACTAATCGTTATATTCCAAACGCTAAGAATCTTAGTGTTGCGAATAGCGATCGTTCGATCTAGCCGATATCAAGCGAATAAACGAAAAAGAGGTAAGAAACGAATCTGGCGATAAATCGATCGAAATAATAAAACCTACAGATCGGAGCGCGTCGCTAAGCGAATTAACAGAAAGCAGAGGATATAAGGATGGAAAGAACGTCGGTTAGGGTCGCTTTCGGTAATCGCTAGCTTTCGTTTAGTCTCCGTTGAAGCTGGCGAAATATCGCAAGCGATCGCTACATGAATCGTGCCTCTAACTCGATGCTTTAACGCGCAATCTCGCCACCGATTTTCAAATCAGTATTACGAAAGCCGTAGTAGTAATCGGAGGCGTTGCAATCGAAAAAGGACAACTTTCTTTGACAATAACGCGAACGGTAGAATTAATTGGGCGAACAATCGCGTCATATCGTTTCGAAGTTGCTGTTTCAGGTAACGCAGCGTGGCACGTTACACGATGTTACGGTCGCGAGCGCTGTATTCCCTGCAGACACAAACGTTAAAAATTAACAATACAAGTTCCGATACGAAACAAAAGTTCTCGCGCGCCAACGTCACGTCCGCGACCCAGTTCTCAAAAGCTCGTTCCTCTCGAATGTTTCGCGCGTAATCCAATTTTAATACGCAATTACAAAGGTATAATTGGTAGGAATTTGATAATGCATAATAACGAAGGGTCTAGCTACTAACTCGAAATTAACGAATATACGATCATTCCGACGTTTTAGTCACGCGCGTTTCGTTATAACGGCCGTAAACATTTCCGCCACGATTGCTCGCTAATTATACGTTATTATTAAATGGCATGTACGACACGCGCGACAATTGACCGGCACGAACCTAAGAGCCCAATCTCGCTCGATATAACGCCATATACGTAATACGCCACGTAATATATTTATTTTACAGAATATATGCGCGTGCGTGGATAAATATATACCTGCAACGTGTTAAGACCTCTTACAACGTATCGCCATTTGTTTCAACAGAATTTTAGTTAAACCCGTTTTACTCGACGAATCTACTTGTCCGAACGCGGTCTTCTATCACCGCGTTAACGAAAAATTATAGCCGATGGGGAAAATTGGTGAGCATCGGTTATACGAACGATCTATGTTCCAAATTTTACGTTCTAACGGATAAATGGAGCTTCGTCGGGTGCGTCACGTTTTTTCTAGCCGAAAAACGCTCGAAGACGCTTTACGAACGCGAGCAACGCAAGATGCTTTCTGGGTACAAATAATTTCTTGCGTCGTTGCTTCGGTCCATACTTTGCACACTTTCCAAGACGTTCGTATATAAAAGTCTAATTCTTACATCTTTTATCTTTCTTAGAACAGTTTGGCAAAATATATTGCTGTTTGTTCTTGCGGGTCATGGAGCGTACGAAAAAGCTTCGACCGCGGAAAACGAAATACTCTGCGTAGGTACGTACGGGATGATCGTCCCGCGTGAATTACTTATCGGTAAATGATCTCAAGGAACGGATACGACACGAGCTACGGGAGCAAACGCGATGCCTACAACGCGCGTAAATCGCGGCCCGAACGCCGTCAATTCGTATCGACGCTAAAAATATTCCCCTTTTCTATTTTCAGTTGAGCAATGCCCGATCTACTTATCGACGATCTGTCGACGCATAAAGAGACTCGACGAAAAATGCTTGTTAAACAGCGCGAAAATTCATGATATTCGGACAACAGCGACGCGCATTTCCCATCGCTATTTCCACCACTTTGGCAATCGCGTAGTACCCTTAACAGAGGAAAATTGCCAACTACTCGAGGAATTGCGCAGTCGATGGAAATTCGCGGTGAAAAGTACGCTTTCGACCGAATTAACAAAATTTGTCAAAAATTCGCGAGCTTCGCGATTTTTCTTCTTCTTTTTTTTTTTTTTTATTTCTCACAAATTTCGACGCTCGGGAATCGTCGTAGCTTTTCTACAGGCCTGAGAATTTTTCGTTCGATGTTGTTCTATCTAGTTGCCCCGAGTTTTCCAATTTCGCCAAATTTCCGAATCTCCGAGCTCCTCCTATTTTACGAATTTTCCAATCAAACGATCGACTACCGTGGTCGAGGCGAAGCAAAGAGAAGAAGCGAAGGCGGTCGAATTGCCAAGAATAGCGCCGGCGAATAATATCTTGCAGGTTCGATCGTTAATTACCGCGGACGTCAGGGAAACAGAGAATTCTCGCCAGACAGCTGACTGGTTTTTCATTAACAGGTGAATATTCACAGAGGAAGAGAAGAGGACGTGGACGATCTGCTCCGGAGAAGTTGACCGCGCTCTTTCGTGCGTGGAACAAAAGACTCGGTGAAGGGTTTGATCGTCTCGGCGTAGAACGAGGACGAAAGAAATGGTGGGAAAAGCTCTCACAATGAAGACGATAGTCTCGAAAGCGCGCCAGGCAACAACTTTTGCATAATTTCATTAAACAATCATCGTTTCATCGAAGAATCAGTTTTGCGTTCGAACGTATGTCGTTAATAAAAAATAAAAATATACGCAACGTTATCGTTAACGACGAACCCAATCTACTACTAGCGCTAAAATATGAAAATAGCAAGAAAAATAATTGTAATCGACTGGCTAAAATGATAAAGGAATCGCGCAATCTGCAATTACGTACGCATAATTCGTTTATCCAGCGGAGGACGAAAGGATATTGGCGAGAAAAAATGTCTGAGAATTCACTCGTCGCGAGGAGTATCTTCGTTCGTGTGTAGAAGCGTGTCAATGATGGAATGAACGAAATCACGAAACGCGAAACACCTTGTCTTTAGCGGCTCGAATTTGCCACATTTCCCGTGTTCCATCGTCCTTTTCTCTCTCTCTCTCTCTCTCTCTCTCTCTTTCTCCCTCTCTGTCTTTGAGCAAGAATGTTACGGCGTTGAACGTTGAAACGCAAAGCCCAGCGCCCGAACAAGCCGCGACCCTTAGCGTTCGCCGTGCTCGCGAAATATACACGATTTTAATAAACGACGATCTCACGTTCGAATCTATTATATACGTACACGATGGAAATTCGCGACGCGATTCATCGGCCCGCGAAATTCTCCGATCGATGAATTAATAAAACTAATTGAATTCCAGGGAGACGCTGCGCGTCGACAGAAATTACGACGTAATGTCGTCGAAGAGTGATTAATTTTCCGATGAATATCGCGCGACGATAGCTGGCTGTTATTGTTACCTGCGTCGCGAAAGATCGTGCAATATCCTCCATCTGTACGAAGAAATTGAAATTACGCCGATTCCGCGTGTCGATATATCGTAGTAGCGTTTTCTCGAGTATTCAAGAATAATTTCGTTTATTTCTTCGAATCTTCGAATGTCGTGAAACTCTCGCCAGCTTCTACGTTTACATTACACTTCGACAAATTCCATCGATTCTCAATTCAATTTGCGATAGAATCCAACCGCCGTGTAGGCTTTTTCCTTTGGCCTTTCGCTACCGCCGTGGTATCGGATAATTTCGTGGGCCGGTTGATTAAATACCAGCGCGAGTAAACAAAGAAACGCGATTCCCCCGGGTAATTTTCATTATCTGCCACTTAAATCATACCGAACTCGTCTCGTGTAACAACGAAATCTCGAAACGTTGATCAAATATTTCAACGCGTAATTCTCCGTACAAACGGAATATTGTTATACCGCGGTGCGATTTAAACAGCTGTAAAACAGTTTGCGCTATCGTCCGCAACGATCTAGGATCTGCCGTAAAATCCACTAAAGCATCGCGTGTCGTTCACCACCCACGCTATTGTAGCAGAAAGAATAATTAAATATCTTAACGATACACGCTCTGCTATATGTACTAAACGAATCAATGTCTCAGTTTCTATCGGGCTCTCGCGTTTATCTAAGAAATTAAAGGATACACTTTGTATCTGTTAAATACGAAGATCAAGCATTGATCGTAAACTTACATCTTTATATATTAGGTTGTCTGAAAAGTTTCTTTCGTTTCGTAAGGAAATAACGGATGCACCACTATATTCTCTGTTTTCTATTATTTTTGTCGAATCATGTACGATCGTAATAATAGAAATAGAAGAAAATGTCTCGTAGATGATCGAATAAAATAATATAAAACGAAAAAGAGGTTGCGCGTCTGTTATTTCCTCACAAAAGGAAAGAAACTTTCGGGACAGGCAAATATTTCCAAAATAAATCATCAATCTATCCGCACCTGTCGAACGAACAAGAGAAAGCAAGTTTCGAAGCGAGCATCCTGAGCGAATTAAGCGACTAACTATACCGATTGAGTACTAAACGATGCTAACTCTAAGCTACGTCTCCGTGAGTGCTGATAACCGAGGAACTTTTATTCTCGTGTATCGGATAGCCGAGAAGAAGCGAATAAAATTGGAGGAGAAGTTTCGAAGGAAACGTCTTTGGAGAATTAAGCGCGTCAGCGTAATGGATCGCCTGGCAACGCAACGGCACGCGTCCCGATGTAATCATGAAGCAACGTTACAACGTAATATCCGCGTCGAGAGGGTAAAAAACAGGAGAAGAGGGCAGGCCGCGGGGTGAAATGAATTTTCTCTGCAGCGCTCGCTTGTATGCGACGCACGTCGCCGCAACCCCGTGCTTGCACGTCGTTACCTTGCTACGTGTCAGAAAAGTGGCCGCGAGATCGACGATCCACGACTCTACTCGAAACCGACGCCGGCATCCAACTCGAGGTTCTACGAGAAACGACGTATCCTCGCAAGTGGAGAACTCTTGGGAAAGAAAAAAACAAAAACAAAAAACAACAAAGGAAAGGGAAAAAGGAAAACGTCAAAGCGTGCAAACGGTGTAATTCCATCCCCTGATGACTTGGTAACAATTTAAAAATCGCTTATGCATGCCGGAGGCTACTTCCTCGCGAGATCTGCATTTCATTAACTCCTTCTTTGTTCGCTGGTCGAACGTCGGTGGCAAGAATTTTTGGTTTCTTTGCGAATTAAGAGTATTCAGATGAAAATTAACTGTCGGAAGTTTCTTATATGGAGGGACTGTGGGGGAGAGATAAAAAAAAAGGGAGAATGTCAAGTTTCAACGTTCCTCGAGAAACGAAAATTTATTCTTCGATGTATAACGTCGCGAGTTCGTATTTTCTCATATATTAACGTGTCGTCTCTATTCTTTGTTTTATTCTGCGCTATTTCCGACTTTCGCGAGCTCCGAAATATTTCCCCTTCTTGCTTTTCTTTCGCGTTCCCCATTTCCCTCCCCCCCCCCACTCCGTTGAACACCTCAATTTTGCATAATTACCGTAAAACTCGGAGAATTTTTATTCGAAATCGCGACGTAGCCAAGCTTGCGAAACAACGTTGAACTCAAAATTCGTTATAATCGACTCTTTTTTCTCTCGTGGCTCCTCTGTGCGTAAACTGCGTATTGTTGCGTAAATCAGTATCTTCGAGGACGTAACTAAAATATTGTAATCTCGGTGGAAGATTATCTTGCCTACCGGTTTTAAGTATTGTACGAATCGCTCTGGTTTGCATATTTTATACGTTTCTTCGTATTACCTGCATTCTGCGCAATTTTGCACTTTTAAGTTTCCGACAAATGCATCAAAATTGCCGCTCTACTTATATACGATTAAACCAATATTGTCAACGAAATTGTACAAATTACAAGCGATAAGTTTCCAACGTCGACGAATACTTTCGCACCGCGATACAAGCTTGTATTACGCTAATACTGTCGCACTTGAAAGGTACCACTTTTAGGAATTTTACAGAATTTTAGAAATAATGTACGCAACGTGGCTCTTGGTGGCTTGGCAACTTTTCAAAAATCGCTTACGCCTTCGAGCAAGTACCTCTCGCGTCAGTGACACGCGTTTATTGATGCTGGCCTCGTTACATAAGACGTTAGAACTGGATATCGATAGAACGGTAAAGTTCTACGCTCGAGACGATCCTTCGATCGAGATTAGTGCCAGCATCCTCGAAGAAACGTGAAACGTACGGCGTGTACGTCAAACGATACGCGTTAAACATCGCGATTCACACTTCGATAGCTTTCAAAGGACGCGAACCGGTGCGGTACATCTTCGAGAAAACTCGAACCTATTGCTGCGAGGATAATCGACATGCTCGGAGGTAGAGTAATACGAGTGACGAGAAGATGATCGATCGATTTTATTTCTGGTAATGGGGAGAAAATTTCTCTATTAGGATTAGAAGAGACTGTTATTTACAGGATTCGTGCGCGTAGAATCCTTTGATAATCGCTTTGATAATTGTAATTTTGAAAGTTCGTACTCCTTCGAGCATCGACGTTACTAGAATCGAGACGATACGATTAAGAATAAAAACAACGGTCACGAAGAAAAAATTGTACGCTCTTTTGCACCATCGTGACTGTAACTTTTGCACAATTGATGGATAAATCCATTCGTTGTTAATTCGCCAATCCATCGATCTGCAAAATTACCCGAAAACACGTGCGCTTTCTCTGCTGAAATGCCACGAACAAGCTTCCATGCCCAAGCTTCGATTAGCATTCCAGCAGTGGCAGCGAAAGAGCAAGCAAGAGACAGAGAGAGAGAGAGAGAAAAGAGGAAGAATAAGTGGAAGATTCTTTGCCGATATTTCTCGTAACGAAGGATCGCCGAGTACGAGGAATTTCTAGACAGATTTTTGCCGCTTCGTTGCACAAGAGAGACACAGAGGATGAAAAGGGGGCGGTAGAGAAATGATGGAGGAGGTTTTCCGCGAATCGATAACGAGAGAGGGCCTGCCTCTCTGCCTTGCTTGCCTCTGGTACCGCTCTCAAGAGAGGGAGAGAGAAAGAAAGGGAGAAAGATAGAGAGTCGAGGAGAGAAAGCAGCGAGGAAAGGTTGATAGGTGGGAAAGGTTGAGACAGGACGAACTAGGAGCGAACCTCGTAGAGGGAATGAGGACACGAAGACGGAGAAGAAGAAGAAGAAGAAGATGAACAAGCGGTAGAAGAGGAAAGGTAGAGGAAGAAAGAGAGAGGTAAGAAAGAGCGAGGAAAGGAAGAATGCAAAAAGTGGAAAGACGCGGGGCCAGCACGTTCGTACGGTTCTATACGCGGCGATGAATCGGTATGCAGATGTGTGTATTGTGAGCGCTTGTAGGGTTGCTTTGCAAGGAGGTCGCCCGGGATAGAAACAGCTATAAAGAAGACAGGAAACTCAGGCTGGTAGAGAGACTGGCACGCTCCAAGGTCGAAGCATCTTTGATGCTAGCGTTAAAAGGGTTCCTTTCAATTTTTAGAAAGCTCTCGCGCCTTGTTGTGCCCCCAACATCTCGCTGATGCATACGTAATACGTTTCCGTGTAGTTTGCCTTTCTGTCGTTTCTTCTGTTTCCTACTTTCTTCTCTTTCTTTCTTTCTTTTTCATCCTCTTCTTCTTTATCGTCTTTGCGCGTTACAAGCGGAGAAGATAGCGGTTGCGCGTGTGCGAAATATGGGACGGTTTCGTGCGCCATCAGCTTGTCCCTGGTAGGCGTGTGTATACGTGCATTTGCAGGATATTTCTGTATATGTTATATCGAATCGCGTGTAGTAGAAATTAGAATCGGCGTACGAATATTTCTACATTTCAGGACGGTGAAAGGTACGTTACAGCTTGTCTCGAATAGATTCGTCTCATAGATTCTACCCTTACTCCGATTCTATCTTACGTCCAATTTCTAACAAACGACGACGGTCGTTCGTTAATCATCGCAACGCCCACGCGCGTCGTCCACGTCTTTCAAACGTTGACACGAAACGAGACGGCGAATAATTCGAGCTTGTTCGTCCGTCGAAAACCTAGAAATTAGGATCGTAATCAAAGTGTTTCTACGTTTGGAACTGAGAACGCGCGATATACAGCTCGTCTGGAATTAATCTACCTCGAGCTGTCTTCCCCCACTTAGGAGCTCATCTAGGATAATCAAGTATTTTTCATCGATCATCGCGTCGCTCACGTGGCATCCACGTTTTGCGAGTGTCGACGCCAAACGAGATGGCAAGTAATTCAATTGGACGCCTTCGTTCTCGATTACGGTTCTAAAAATTGGAATTATAAGGCAAGTGTTCGCATGCTTCGAACTAAGAACGCGCGATTTGCAGCTCGCCCTGGAATTAATCTATCTCGAGATATCTCTCTCTCTCTCTCTCTCTCTCTCTCTCTCTCTCGACTCTATCCACACTGCAGGTCAACCATCTTTCGCTAATCATCGCCATCGTCAATCATCATCCACGTCGTCTGCGCGAAACTAGACGTCGAATAACTCGATTAGATGGTATTAGAAATTACACGTGCTGCGTTCTCTCCGCGACACAAACGAATCCATAGAGTCAACCTTATTGGTTACATCAGCGAAGGTAAGTAAATACCTGTCGGGGCTTCTCCTTGCTCCACTGGCGAGGGATTATCTTCTACAGGACGTTGTACGAGAGAAAGAGGGAGAGGCGGATCGCGTATGGCTGCCACTGTCGTCAGCTTTAATCGAATTCAGCTGGCATTCTGTGTCAAACGTATCGGCAATATCGCGTTTCTCTCGGGGTACCAACTGACCAATCTTAATAACGACGTATCCGCCGTTACAGAGTCTGTGTATCGCGTTTCTCCACGCACCGCGACGCTTCCCTAGTCCACGTTTCGTCAACTCGAGGCTGACTAGCCGAAGCCAGGGACACGCGATTAAAACTTGTACCTCGAGATACGTATTTACGAAAGCCGGTCGGTAGATCGATGTGACTGAAAGCTTGCGCAGCGTGAAAACTGGCAACTTGAGTAACTGGATTGCTTTGGATTCGATCGTTATATAGTCGCAAGTTTCCACAGTTATTTACGAACAGACGACGATTTTGTAGAAGTTCGGTGCAAAGCAGAAATTGCTCCGGCGAATAAGTAGAAGTGGTTCGAGCGATGAGTCCTTAAATTGAACGGACTGTGGCTGTGGTTAAACTACAGCAGACAAGTTTCTGTATAGAAAAGATTTAATAGAAAAGAAGTTCACGAACATTCGGATAGTTGTCGTCGTTATGGCGGTGGAAGAAGTGTTACGTAGACTGCAGTAGAAAAAAAATTTACAAAACGTATAAATTACGTCGCTGTACGCATACCACCTACACGTACAAAGTTATTTGTACCGCTTTTACAGGTATCGCATATGTCGTGTCGTTCCCTGTTCTCGTTTTCGCAAAGAAAAATACGCAGGATATGTGTATTACATGCGTGTATTAAATAGAAACTTCCAGTCAGTTTCCACCGATATTAGAACGAATTTAGAAAAATTGAGCGACGCTGGGAGTCTGTCCAAACGATAAAACGACTTAAAAAAAAAAAAAATTGAACGATGACGAAGAAAAACAGGTATCTGGTTGACGTAGATTTATGAACCACGGGGGGCAGAATAAAATACGATATTACGTTATTTTTTAAACGTTACTTCATCTAACTCGTAACCCGTGAAAAATTGCGAGTATCGCAAGATGACTCGCCTTCAAGACTTACGTGCGTCATTTCGAGCGAAATAGTAACAGAGGTGGGCGTTTTTGCTAAATTTGATAAATTTAAGGGCAGAATTCCATGGAACTCGAGCAAGACACTCGTACGGTGCTTCTTTAAGGGTTATAACGTTTCATAACTTAATGCGAGAACGATAAAACCGAGACGACTTCTGCAGCAATTCAAACACGAACGTCATCCGGGTCCTGGAAGTGAAACCCGCGCTCCATTCAGGCAACGCCGGCGAAACGAACGAGCTTCTGACAGAATTTCTTTATGACTCGAGCGTTTTCTTGCCGTCGAACAACTACCGCCGAAGAAAACAAGGTAGTTGGATGAAACTTGGAACGTTCTCGATCCTCCAGCGAACCAAACTTCCACGTTCTCGATAGGACGGGTAGCGATAAGCGAGTAAACAGACGTTGAAAGACTTCCCGAACATTGTATCCGACAATAGTAAACTCCAACACCGAGACACTGTTGTTAATTAAATTAAAAAATGTCTTGATCGACTCGTTAAGTACTCGACGATGAACCAGCGAACGTACGGAGAAAGTTGGATAGACGCGACATTACGGGAGAGGCAATAATGAAACTTTGAAGATTCGATTGGCCGAACATTAGAATATTTGGAATTCCGATATTGAAGAATTTCAGCGGGCTAGATATTAGAAAATTTTTACGTTTAAATATTCGACAGTTTGGATATTTGGAATTTTCGATGCTTGGAGATTGAAACATCCGAAACGTTGAACGCGTGAAAACTCGAATAATTGTCGAAAGTAGTAACATCCGAAAATTTCTTTCGGCTTGTAATTCGATTAGAGGTGGAAAGCCGGAAGTTGAGGAAAATACGCGGGAATTTGTTCGAAGGGGAGCGTGTTTAATTGATTCAACCGCAGGAATTGCTGCACCCGCGACCGAAAGACGTCATCCTAAATTGCATAATCTTCGGGCTGTCGAGCGTGTTCTGGAGACAAACCAAAGCCCTACGGCTCACGTACACGAGTCTCTGGTATTGCGTACGGATGCTCATTAGTGTTTCTACAATAATTCTGATATCGCTTCGGTCGTTCTCGCTAGATTCATCGTTGAGGCTGCGTTAACGACCTAACCTCGTATTTTCAACGCGGATCCGCGACTGTACGGGATCGTTTCTACGAGTTTCTAATTGTCAGCAACTTGTAACATGTCGAGTTCGCGTTCGAAATAATTATATCCACGTTATTATCGTCTTAGGTTTTTAATGTAATGTAAAACAAAATGTAAAAACTGCTTCGTACTACTTGCTCTTCCCTCGTAGCTTTTTTAACACACGCGACATCGTACATACGTACATATCGCGTCTCAAAACGTAACGGGTCTCGCACACGAAAACTCATTTAGCCGATACGACCAATTTTCCGGATTTATATTATTCGGACGTGGCGGAATACAGAAAATGCTGCTAAATTCTCCAAGTTTCTGGTCACGTCTCGTAAATATTTATCCTTGCTGTAAATATTCATGGTGAACGATGACGAAATAAGATAAATCCTTTCTCGCAAAAGAACAAGATTAAACCGAACACGGGCGAACAAGCTCTCTTTAATAAATTGAAAATCAGGTTAAGTAAGTGACTTTATTGCTTCGCTAACTGTTATTCGCCGAGAGAAAATTCGTGTAACGAGCGTAAAGTCGAGGAGACGACGCGAAAGGATCGAATAGAGTAGGAATGAAATAAATACCTCGTGATCGAGATGAAAAATTTGTAATCCATTTCGCAATTATTCCCGTGACAAAAGGTGAACGCTCGTCAAAGGAAAAACGCAACAAGGAAGCGAAGAGCAGAGAGATACATCGGCTTCGTGGGATCGAAAAATCGAACGCGAGCCTTTGTCCCCGTTGACAGGGAAAGAACAACAAAAAAACGGCGTTGTTCCGGAGTAAAGACCGCTCGTTAACCCTCCATTGTTTTCCTGTCCCGTTTTATTAGGCCACGAGCTGGATCCACGTTCGAATTTCGCGCCAGTCCACCGCCTATTCTTCGGTTACCATCGCGCTAGGTAATTTCTCCGATAAAACTTTGATCCCGTGGACGAATCATTATGACAAATAAATGGAATTTTCGTGACTCGTGTTCGAGTTTCGCGCCAATTGCTTCAGTTTCTCGGCCTCTTCCACTTTCACCGTGCCAGGCAATTCGTTCTCGTCGACGAATCATTAATTCGCGGTAACGTTACGCGTCGTTGCGTCGGTGATTTTTAACGAATCGAACGACGAATCGCTGAAATTTGCCTGATCGACGTTCGAATTTCGCGCCAATTCCTCCAGTTCCTCGTCTTCTTTCATTTCCATCGTGTCAGGTAATTCGGGTCAAACTTCCATCTCGTCTACGAATCGTTGCGACATAATTCGCGGTGATACGTCGTTATATAAGATTTTTTCTTTCTTTTTTTTTTTTTTTTTTTTTTTAACGATACTAACAACCGACGAATCGGATTTTCGTTACGTAACCGGCGAAATTGCTGTAAAACGGCTGGATGTAAAAGGCAATTACGCAAACGAGGCGTTGCGAATGAACGAGAAAAATCTTTATTTATTACATGATCAACTTTCTCGTAGCTCGAGATGATGCGTTCTCCGGTTGTTTTTCTATCCAATTTCCTTTCTTCGTTTTCTCCTCCTTGCTCCCTTCCCTCCTCTTTCTCCGTGTGCTTGGTGAAGGGGATGATGAATGAACGAACACTTTGTTGCATGCTTACGTAACGTTATCGATCATCCCTGGTAGCTTCTTTTTACGAAAGAACGTGCTTCTTCCCGCGTAAACAGTCGCCGTAATTTAGAGTTTCTCCGTTTTTGTTATTTGGGAAATTAGAAGGAGAAGCCGCGGAGAAGATAAATCATAGACAATTGCCACGTAATATACAGGCGATCGGTTTCTTTCTGCGTGATTATTTAGAAATGTTAATATACAAATGAAAATGAAAAACCACTCGTTCGATGGTTCCGTTCGATTTCGGTATTTTTTACCACTTGATAAAGTTATCGTTACAGAATGGTTGCAATAGAAATGACGGAGAAGGTGGTATATATATTTGCTACAACGACTGGAAAAGATTGCGCTTTAGCCACGTATCTTTAAATACGAGTTGATCTTCCAGCGAGACGATTCGAAGGTAATATACGTTCCAAATGGAATTTCAAAGAAACACTTTCACTTCGTGGATCATTTATCGATAATTTTATTGCTGACAACACCTTTAATTTAACGACGTTTCAAAAGGATCTAATTGAATTTCGAACCTACCAATCTAATTGGATTTCATATAATCGAGATGATGATTAATAAAGGCTCGACTTTTTCCTTATGAACATCGCGTGTTTGTCTTATTTCGAAAAATATATATATATATATATATATATATATATATATATATATATATATATATATATATTTATATATATATATATATATATATTTATATATATATATTTTATATATATATTTATATATATATTTTATATATATATTTATATATATATATTCCGGCTTTAATCTACTTGTACGAGCGGCATATTCTGGGCCTGATATTTGAAAGCTTGCCGAGGGAAGTGGCAAAGAGAGGCTTGTTTGCCCAAGAAAATCCAGAAAATCAACAAGAGATAATTAATTAGCTCGAACACGAACTATCCGGCGCGCCTACGTCTGCGACAGAACTGGAGCACGAATAAATTCATTATGCTTCCGGTGTAGTCGATGTCGTGCATACGAAAAATATTTTCCTAACGGAGATACGTTCCACTGCTACCGTGGTAATTTTATTTACTTCGTCCGGAGAGAGTGCTAACATGAAACGACAATGAGATGTCTTCGAAATAACTGAGAGAACGGCGAAATTAATTGTTTATCTCCACACTGAAAAATATTTATTTTGGCCAAAATTATCGTATAAACGTTTCCTGCGTCGATCGCTCGAATTTTTACAAACATTTGTTTGGTACGAAACGTCGGTCGGAGAATTCAAAAATTCTCGCAATGGAATTGTTCTAATTTTTTCTTCTTTTTTGTTTCTTTCATTTGTGCATTAGAAATTTACCAAATGCGTGTTTCTAGCCATTTTTACGATATTCTTTTCGTATTTAAATTCACGCAACACGCGATTCTTGACAATCGACGATACAGTAGAATCTCACGTCCGACTATGTTTCAATTGCGTTCAAACAATTATATTTCGAGAAATTTTGTGAATCGACGAATTATTTATTTGTCACCGATTAAAGAAGAATTAGTTGATCTATACTAAATATGCAATTATCGTGGCAATAATGGCACAATAACGTTAGGACAATGTTAATTATTATCCACGTACTTTTATTAATGGTAATAAAGGAATCGGTCTAATTGAATCGGTGCAATGCCAATGTATCAAGGGAAATATCTACAGTGGAAATCGTCTAGATAAACTTTGAAACACTAACATCAAGATCGCAGGGAAATTCCTGAGAAATCTAACACAAACCTCGACTACCGATGCTGAACACCGAACACCTAATTACCTCCTATCGCTATCCCTATGCCAAAGCACTTCTTATCTACCCCTCTTAACCGAATACCATTATCAACTTAACACAACATTATATCAATTGTCGCTACCCTTGATTATCAGAATTTCATTTCGATTTGACTAACAAATTACGCGACCAAGGAAAATTAAAAATTAATTTTCTAAGTTAACTTGGAATCGTTTAAATCAAATAAAAAATAAATATATTAAATCCGACAAATTACGCGACCAAGGAAAACTAAAAATTAATTTTCTGAGTTAACTTGGAATCGTCTAAATCAAATAGAAAATAAATATATTAAATCCGACAAATTACGAGACCAAGGAAAATTAAAAATTAATTTTCTGAGTTAACTTGGAATCGTCTAAATCAAATAGAAAATAAATATATTAAATCCGACAAATTACGCGACCAAGGAAAACTAAAAATTAATTTTCTGAGTTAACTTGGAATCGTCTGAATCAAATAGAAAATAAATATATTAAATCCGACAAATTACGCGACCAAGGAAAATTAAAAATTAATTTTCAGAGTTAACTTGGGATCGTCTGAATCAAATAGAAAATAAATATATTAAATCCGACAAATTACGCGACCAAGGAAAATTAAAAATTAATTTTCTGAGTTAACTTGGGAGCGTCTGAATCAAATAGAAAATAAATATATTAAATCCGACAAATTACGCGACCAAGGAAAATTAAAAATTAATTTCCTGAGTTAACTTGGAATCGTCTGAATCAAATAGAAAATAAATATATTAAATCCGACAAATTACGCGACCAAGGAAAATTAAGAATTAACTTTCAGGTTAAACTTAAACGTTGATCGCGTAATTTGTTAGATTTAATATATTTATTTTTTATTTGATTTAGACGATTCTAATTCAATTTAGACGAAGGCAAATATCTTCCGCTGCAGCGTTTGATCAGAAAGAAGAATAAAAAGGCCATTTTCTCTGCGCATAATATTTTTACTCCGACTTTAACGTTTCTCGAATACGCCTGCTTTCTCTTGGACTATAGGAACGTGTTCGGCAATGTAGAAAGAGCAGCGTGTTTAGAATAATTTCTGAGATTAACCAAACATGCCGTAAAACAGGATGAATCTCGGCGAATTATACAAATTGCAGCAGAACGTTGAGAGCTACGACACGATTTCGCGAAACGAGTTTCGGTGTAATTGAAAAGTTCGGATTACACGGAACGATTAACGTGGCTGTTAACAAAATCGAATCCTGCTGACACATTATGTTAATTAATATTCCGATAAGCAGTTCGTTCACTGTGAATTCGCACAATTTGCAATATCCCGTAATGAACTTCCAAAGTGTAATTCATAGAACACGTGCGCCTGAATATCGCGAATATTTATCCAATATTAATATATTTTGTTGAAATACGAAGCTCGTCGTTCCGTGTAATAAACGTCGAGAATTTTACTACTGTTATTCGTAATATTGTATACTAATACTCGATCGTTCGTGCCATTATAATAAAATATCCATTACGCGGTTCGCAATTTCTCCTAGTTACGACCAATAAAGTAATTGTTTCGTTCACGATACAAATAAGGATACGGTCACTGATCGTTTTTGATCGTAAATAATCGGCCAATCCGTGGTAACAATATGCGAATTCTATCGTCAACTTGATAGAAATAACTGCGACGTCTATCGTCTTCTCGCTACCTCGTTATCTTCTAAAACGTAAATATCCTAAAATTGTGAAAGTCAAGTCTCTGCAAGTGTACAAAAGCTTCGATACAAGGTTCGGAAGATATCAAGAAGCAAGGGACCATCCAATTTGACGATAACTTGAAAAAAGAAAAAAATCAAAGTCCTTCCACGTAAAAAAAGAAAGGAACGTGGCAGAAACGAGGTAAAGGAACGCGCGCGCTGAAACACGGTGAAATTCCCAAGCGTTTCTCGCTACGGGCAAGAATCACGAAGGTCGATACGCGTTTCAAATATTTTTCGAGCGAAGAATAAGCAAGGGAAACGCGCATTTCGAGAGCGAGTGGTTCAGGGAGCAGCGAGAACTCGCTCGGATATCGCGTTTCCATTTTCACGCCGACGTTACGCCCACGGCTGTTCCGCGACCCCGTGAAATTCCGCGGTGAAAAATTTCACCCCAGACTACTCTCCCTCTTCCACAGAGCCAGTCATATCCGGCACGGTGCAAATTTCCTTACAGAACCGCCGGCGGATTACACATCGCGGCCCGCTTCACGCCGAGAAACAATTCGCGACGCGCCTATGTCACCACCGCCACGAAACGTGTCAACGCGAATCGAACGTATTTTTCCATCTACTACGAAACGACAGGGTTCGGATACGGATGGTGCAGTCGATTGAAAAGTCCTGCAGGTTGACGGGGTCGAATACGTTTTCCCTCGGTTCTTGCTACGTCGAGAGGCAATTTTTTATTCAAACGGGCGCAAATACTCGCCTTCTTGAGGATCTTTTCGAATTAATTGCCTATGGGAATAAACCTTGTCGAGCGTAATGTCTCTTTTGGTATGTCGACGGGAGTGGCGAGTTGTAAAAAAAAAAAAAAAAAAAAAAAAGAAAAGTGGTCGAAAAATCGACGAGAAAGTCACAGGGGTTGAACGCTATTCGGGTCGAGGTCGATTAAACGTAGAGCGTTTTGTATTCGAAGAAGCAGTACCTTAACCGTTCGTTGTCTCTTTTCGATCATTCGATTCGATGCTTCTGGCGATAAAAATAATTTTCTAAAACGGCGCATTTGTTGCAAAGTAAAGTCGATCGGTGATCGAATTTGATCGAACGTGCCGAAGCTTAAACCGCATCCGATGCTTCTTCGAAGTGTCTTGCTTGTTGAAGCGGCAAGAATACTCGTCTCGAATTGGAAGCGAGTCGGCGAAGTAGAATTTAATGAAAGAGTTGGCGATGGATGGATTCTTGTCGAAGCGCCGAGTAAAAATAATTGAGCGAAAAGGGTCGGTATTTTTGCGCGGGAAAGCTGGCAAATAACGCGGGCAAGCGATGTCCCGGGCGTGTGCATATTTTTCCGTCCGCGACCGAGTTTCTTACAGCCGCGAGTGATACACGCGAGGCCGCGTTGCGTTTCGTGTGTGTACCTATGCAACGGAGCGGGAGTTCGTCTGTGCTCGTTAAAATATCGCTGTGTTTCGGACGTAAAAACGCCACCGAAGCCAACTCGTGTCCGCGTTAGGATATAAAAACCAGTTGTGGAACGTGCATAGAGAAGAGCATTGGATACGATAGACCGTGGAAACTGCTATTTTCTTGCTCGTGAATCAAACAAGGGACGGAAAAGGGGAAATATACTTACTAGCCGTTGTAACAAGGGAGCCAGAGAGAATTTATCCGGCGTTACGCGCGCAGCTAAACTTTTCAGATGGCGTGAAAGGGGAAGAGAAAGCTTGCGCGGTCGTTACGCACACTGATTTTTACGCCATTCCTGGTATTAAAATAAATCTAAGGAAATTGAATGCTAGAGAAAAATATACGTTGTACCGATGCATATCAATCTTTTAAATATACGTGATTCAACGCATACTTCTGAAGTATTTTATTATTTTGCTAGCCATTTAATTTGTACCCCTTTTGTTCCATCCTATCTGCTTATTTTCTCGCGTTTCGTGGACGAATGATTCGCTCGCGCCGAAGCACGATTCTTTCGTAACGCGGTAGACTTTCAGAAAATCTACAAAAATTCTGAGAACCTTGTTATCAGGGTCGAGTCGATTGTTCTAATGAAAATAAAATTTCGCGCAAATACTCGAGGGGCTGAACGTTTTGCACCTAAGACTATTCGATTTAACTTTACCGTCTACGGTAAGAGCTTCGCTCTCTACGTATAAATTCGATCGACGAACGGTGTGCGAACAAAATTTGTCTCGTTTGAAACGCGAATATATCGATTTAAGAAAAATTAATGGAGCATCGCCGTTCAGTCGGCAGAGGCAAAGTTTGCAACTTTGAAGAGGAAAATTATGATCGAAATAAAACACTGAGAACCAATAGATTCGATGGATCGTGCAATTTGCAATGGATGAAAGTCACGACCGTCTCCATATTTCCCCGCAGAATGTTTTCCACGTGTTTGAGTCTCGACTCTCCGCCTCCCCCCCCCCGACCCTCTCGATAAAACTTTTAATAAGTTCTCGACGGAATATATATACTTTGGTGATTCCCTACGGGGACCACCGTTGCTTCCTCCATTACTCTATTTATACATTCTTCGTTATTCTCGTTGAAATTCACACGATACCTTCGCTCCTTCTCTTTTCTCAAAGATCAAACGTATTTTTCTTCGAAGAATGTAAATATCCAACTTTGGCGAGTCAAAGAAATATTCGAACAGTTAGCATAGAAAAAACTTTGATTATATAAAATATTTTGTATCAGTAGCGTAAGACGAAATAGGATTGTCACGATCGCGATAGTAAAATTTAGAAACCACCTGAAATATGTACAATATGTACAAGTTGCAAGATCTAATAAAAAGTGTATTTAATAGAAAATTAGAGTACGACACGAATAGCCACCGAATATCGAGGCTCGTCGATTAATACGGTAGATGATTGACCGATCTCTTAATGACCGATAATTTTACGATCTCTGAGAAATATGCAGATGTACGTCGTTGTCCGATATTTCGTTTGATTCGTAGCGTTTCCAAATCGAAAATAGTTCGGGGTATTTCTGCTGTCAATTTGAAGCAAGAAAGACAGATATCGATTAGATGTCGCGAAAGCCAGATAGCAAACTTCAAAGTATTAGCCCAAAAACAGACTGCACAGTTGTTTCATACTTTCCCCGAAATATAATATTTGCGCTAGGTGTCTCGTAGCTTCTACGTATGTACGTTTTCGAATTTATGACAGTCGAGCTTCGTTACGGTGCTAACGAAATTTTTAAACGTTTCGTGCAACACGCGCGATATATTCATAAAAGGTGTCTACAAGTGCGCGATTATTACCGTGAAAAGTCACAGTCGAGGATCCAGTCGACGTTTCTTTCTGCTTTTTCTTTTTATTTTTTATTTTTTATCTTTTTTTTTATTCTTGCTGGCAAGATAACCTCGTTACAAGAAGACGATTCGATAGAACTCACAGTGACGTAGATAATGGCCGAAGAACGAACGGTTGTTCACGGTGGGAACTTCAAAAGATACTCACCTGAAACAGAGAATTAAAAGGAAGACATTGTTAGTACAGAATCCTTTCTGTCTATTCGGTACGATCGCCGGCAACTTATTAAAGAAACTTAAGACGCTTCGTTAACTGGGAAAATCCCAACGTGCTAATTACGTACGGCGGTCCTTTTAACGATAGTTGGCCAAACTAATTACATTTGAACTGCTTTTAAGAAGATAATGAATTCCCAAAACGTGCGAAAAGTTCCGAAGGATAAATTTCATTGCAATTTACGCGAAGGGTCTTTTGAACGTCGGTTGATACGATCGTTACTCCGGCTGCTCCTCGTTTCTTCCCTCCAACGCTTTCTGAATTTTCTATCGAGTGATTTCTCGTTAGCGCTTTACCTGGCTACCTTCGCGTGCAACTTTTTAATTGGCCATCTTCCTTTTTCAAGTTCTTGCCCCTCCTTCGTATTTTCCATATTCGCCTTCAAATTAACATAACGAAATTCAACGTAAATACCTCAACGTAAATACCGTTGGTTGACCATTAAACGCAGCGATCAAGGCGCGATCAACGTTTAGAAATTGCCGATAAAAAAGTGTCGCCATCCAATATAATATAATCGATAATATAATCCAATATAAAAACTAATTTGTCTAAAAGTCATACAATTATAACGAGAATCGACCGAATAGATTATGAAAACGCTTCGTGTCTCGTTACACGTCCCATCGTCCCATCAGCGTCCCAGGCAAACTCGCGTAGACACGTGTCTACCTCAACATTCCATCCTCTCGCCTCTGACGAGAATTCGATCGTATCGTCGACGACAGTCGCGATACCTCTCGTCATCGCCTCGAAGCGACCAAAGAATTTACGTACTGGCGTATAGTATTTATTCTAGTATTTGCATCCTAGTGGATTAGAAGCAAACATCTTAAATTTCGTCGCAGTACGAGAGATCGTTCGCGCAAGCTATCGCTCCGGACTGTCTCGAAACGCAACTGGAAGCGATCGAGCCTCTCTGAAGCGTAAGGATGGCTCGGGGAAAAAGAAAACTACCATAGACGCGCACGCTTGTAGGAGAAATTCACTCGTCGAGATTTCGTTACAGAGCGACGACAGAGAAGATGGTTAAAGTTAGGCAAGCAAGTTGCTGGGAGTGGACCTCGAATCGCCTGACTTGGCATTTTCTTCAGATGGACGGGGTGGCGAGAATAAGTGTAATCGGCGAATACGCGTTTCGAAGAAGGAGAAAGTCCAACCGCTACGTAGCAGTCGCATTAGATAGCGATCAGTTCTGAAGTGACCACACATTGCTCGAAGCATGAAAGGCGTGCTAATTGCAAACAAATTCCGCGTCCTCGAGTTCTCCTTTGTTAGAAACGGTTCTAAACTATCTCCATGACGAATAAAGATTCGACGGCTTCGCGATCGTATCGTTGCGCCGCGACAACTATGAAAACGTTGCGGTGTGAGACTGGAACGTATAGTCAGAATCTGATTAAAGGGCGCTTCGTTGGAAAATAAAGGTACGCGTCGGTGGCTTTCGTAGCCACTGTAGTTTCTTACGCGATAATTCAGCGCCGTTGAATGCAGAGAGTGATCCGTATTGCGCGGGTGCAGCACGTGCCAGGAATCGCGAATTCACGACCGCCGTCACGACTACAAACAGGCTCGGGGAATTCGTTGTATTAAGGACGCGTAGTCGTTGCCTCCGGGGCTAATGTGTTTACAGATCCGCCAATTGTAAACTAAACCGCAACCAGACGGGGTGAATCAGTGTTGCGCAGCTGTACGATACTGCAGGTCGCTACGATCGAGAGGAAGAGCGGAAAAGGGTCAACGAAATTGCCCTGTTGCGCGTTACTAACGATATGGTCCGGCTCGAATCGCCATAGTTAAGCGCCCGTTCGAAATTCTTCATCGAACAAAGTGGATTCAGCCTCTGACCGCAAAACGTTCGAATCCGCGTTCGAGCCGGATATGTCCAACTTTCAGGTTCTTCTCTCTCTCTCTCTCTCTCTCTCTCTCTCTCTCTCTCTCTCTTCCTCGTTTGTTTGCGTCGTTTGGCCAGCACGCGCCATCGTAAATCTACGTTTTACCGCGTAACTTAACAAACGGCGATAGTCGCGATTGATGTACACGAACGCGAGACCCGACTTCTTCGGGGCGTTAGTTATCCCAGCGGGAATTTTCAAAGGGATTTTAGTCTGTCACGGATTTTTGCGTTTGATTGATTTCCGCGTGGTATAGTTTGTCGAGCGGGCTGAATGATCCTTCAGGATGGGCTTTCTTCCGCTTTGGGATTTCGTCGATGGATACGCGAGGAACGATAACGTGATTTTCAAGTATGTAGCGTACGTATGGATAATACGAATGATATACGTGTACGGTGTATAGGTGCGTTTAAAAGAATTACGTTCGCGCTGACACGCAACGTATCGGATTCGTATTGGAACGTGTATCAGAATCGTATTGGGATGGAACAGAGTCATTGAGTCGTCGAAATAATTCAGTACCTTGTATGCTCTGGCTATACACAGCAAGTTGAGTCGCATTAATTTGCGATGGGGATAACATAACGTCGTTGTAGTCTAGCGGACCCACGGTATCGTGCCAAGTGTTGGCGCAACTTGGACATCTATCGACGCAGCTGCAGCCTAGCGCTGTCGCGAAACACGAGCGATTAAGACGGTATTCTGTCCAGGTTAAGCTGCTCAGATTAGGAAGCCTAGACTCTGTTGGTTGGGCGCAAGAACGCCGGCTGACACCGCGTTATACGTCCATCGATTTCTCCGTCGACGACGTACCAACGCCACAAAAATACCGCAGAATACCAACTTCCCTTCTCTCGTGTTCTTACGTGGAAAATAAAGAAACTTTCGTATCGGCCAAACTTTCCCGGGAACTTTCGATATTGGTATAGGAACTATATTGATTTATAAATTATTTGTTTCGAGAATTTTATATTGCGTACACATATCGAGGTTCGTGTTTTAAAGTTGTGATTTTTTTCAGGACTAACGATTAGGATATTTATATCCGTGTCATTCGCGGGTGGTCTTTAAAATATTTGTATCTTTTTTTTTTTCATTAAGCGTTTCAAACTTTAACGAAAGTTTATTTCGATTGGAAAAACGAAGTAACTGGGAAAATACGTGAAACGAGTTCCTGTGTATCTTTCAATATCCGTGAACATTTTACTTGGTTCGATGGAAACATATAATAAAACAGAGTACTTTGTTACAGGAGCTAGTATTTATATGTATTTACTGCCCAGTAAATTTACCAAACAACGATCAAACACCGTTCAAACACGGACACGGAATTTTCTAAATATTTCAATATACACATAACATATAATATTATATGTATAATAATATTAATACTACGATAGTATTGTTACCACTTTGAATATTTTATGTACATTTGCATTCCGTATAATTTCATATACCTCCTACAAACATCTGCAGCCAACTAACGATCAGCCAACACACCGAAAACCTAGTTTTCCCTCAGAAGAAAATTCTTTTGTTCGAGTGCCTTCGAACGAAAAGTTCCAAGCTTTCGACTCTTTGCACAACCAAACGTTTGACCACCAATTCTATTCGAAACTCGTATCAACTCGGTGAAATAACGAAACGAACGCGAGATCAGAGGAAGCGCCGTTGCAAGAGCCAAGATTTCTGTCAGTTTGGTACAAACGTAACGAAATAGAGGCAAAGTCCTGGGAGTCGCGTAATATGCAAAATCCTGGCGCATGCAAACTAGGGCAGATCTGTCTGCTCCTTTTTCTCCGTGGCGTGAAACGCGCTAAATCCGTGTCCATGTTCACGACGCAACAATGGAGATGCAGCACGTCCGTAAAAGTGCATCGCACCTGTACGTACAATGCGGTCCCTTCCTTTCTCTCTGTACGTGACGCGCGAAGGTCTATCCAATGGCGTACTCTCCAGTCTACAAGGTGATTCGAACAGAGGATAGAACGGACGGGGATAATTTGGTCGATTCTTCAAACGAACGTCTTAAACGACGATGGACAAAGTCAAAAACGAAAGCTGATATCGTCGACTGAGATTCCGAAAACTGATAGGACAGGAAGGTTTCAAGATGCAGCGATACGATATTTATAAGACAGATGATCGATGTTTCCTTTGGTCGAGTCCACTCGCATCGGCTTCTAAGACAGCTAAAGTTTCCACCGAACTGTATCGGTCAAGTATTACAAATTTCGATGTTTCTTTGGCTTTTTTATCGAGTATTTTTTTAGAAAAAAAATCTCTTAGGCGAAAGTAGAGGATAGAAGAATGTGATCGCTTGTTTCGTCTTTTGCGAAGAATTCGATACACCTTATAAACCGTGCGATTTTTGCCATCGAGTTGATAACTGAGGAATCAGTCGGAGATGAAATTCACGATTCGACGATAGAATTAAGAATTGAAAAACAAGGGTTAGTGAGGACGTCGGAGTCCTCAAAACCTGAAACACTCGCATACAAGCATACATACGCACATTTATATACTTCAAGTACGAAAATTTACGACGAAATTTCTACGAAAATTTACTACGAAACGATTAGACGCGACTGTCTTTTCGAGATCATCGCCGTACGTATCGAGCGGCAAAATCGAATTCGAACATTCGACAAACTATTTGAAGGGGGAAAAGGATAAGGATTCATTTGCTTTTAGGCGCACGTACAGCGAAACTGTAGCTACGCAGCTCGCAGAGACACACTGGTCGTTCAACGAATTAATTTCTGACAAACGTAAACGAAAAGTGAAATTTGCCAAAGAGAGAAAGAAGCGTTGTTCGAGGCGACATTGTGTAGATTTTGTTCTATCAAGCGTACATCCTATTTTATTTGAAACGTTTCATACATTAAAAACCTACAATTCGGACGATTCGTTTCTATAGCCAACAAATTGACAATGATTGAAGTTCGATATTACGAAGCATTATATTTGAAAACTGAAATACGAAACTGCGTTACTTGACATTTAGTTTAGATCGATCGACGGATTTCTCGATAATCATCCCGGCGATATATTTTTAATTAACGAACGTGTCAACTCTCGTACGTATTATTTTTCATCTTTCTTTCTGTTCTTTTTTCTTTGTTCTTTCCCCCCACTACAAAGTTTGTTTTTCTATTGATATTTGTATATTTTAATTAAAATCTGTGAGCACTTTTTTTCAGAATAACTTTCTTTTTCCCCTCTTAATGCGAGAAACGGAGAAACGTAATACGAACGCGAGTCACGAAATTTAGTTGCAACGAAACAATTGAAATTACTAGGCGCGACCGTAGATTGTTAGCGGAAACACCCTGTATATTCTTCGCGTACTTTAGATGCAGCGCATGCGGCGTTTCGGTTTTCGGTGGGTTTTACGCGCGGACGTTGTTCTAGCTTCTCCAAAGTCATTTTCTTTTTCTTCCTATTCTTTTAACTTGCCCCGCTATATAGCTTGCAATTTCACCTGCATTTTTCTAAGCCAAAGTGCAGCAACGCGCGACCTTAACATTAACATGCTCCTATTCCAACGTTTCCAACGAATAAAAGCTTCGAATAAAACACTCTGCGATCCTTGAGAGGTACATTCGTGTACCTCATCGATCAAATTACCTTGTATATATTTTATATCGTATTTTATAATTGACGAACGAGTGACAAATTTAAAAGATCTTCAACGTTGAAATGTCCGTAAAAATTGAATTTAAGATGAAGATATTCATTAACGGCGAGACTGTTAACGATCAAACGGATTACGCTGTTTAAGTATAAGCGAATAAATCGCACTTTATCGTTGTTCGTTAAAACAATAAAGTTAAAAATAACAAAGGTAAAAGAAGCTTGTAATTTGTGACGACTGTAAGAAGAGAGAGGTATTTCGCGTGTATCGGCTCGGAATAAACTCTTCACGCCTATCGCTTTGACACGGTAAAGATAAAACTTGATAAAAGTGTGCGCAACTTCGTTCGGAACGCTACGTCACAATCGAATCTATAAGAATTGAATTTATCGTAGTTGGAGGTTGCTCGTTGGAAGAAGAAGCTGGGAAAACGCGGTGCGATGTTTTAATTTTCGAAAAAATATTATTTCCCGGCCCCTTGCCTGCGTTACCAAATCCCAAGCAAAATCTGCAAATTTATACGAATATCGCCGACAAATGTTTATACCAAGGCACTTTTTATTATCAGCATTTTTCCCGGGGGATGTTACACGGGCCACAGATTATGCCTTTAATTTATGTCACGCCGCAATTATTCGCGCGATTACGAGTGTCGCGCATTATTTCTCGCGTCTCTGAACGAGATCCGATCCAACGTATGGTGGACGAGTTTAGTCGACGTAAAAAAAGGAAAATATGAGACCGGTTGAAAAAAGAAGCTAATTCACCAGAGTCTGTACTGCATCGAAATAAGCTTCTTCCGGGCGTATATCTTTTTTATGCGCGTTGGAACAGCGAAACGTTCGTACGTTGTAAACGCGAGTATTTTATGCCGTGCGTAAAATGTTCCTATCCTTACGGATATAATTTTTCGTCCGGTCTGTTTGTCCAAGGGAAACGACAAACGGTTTGATCGTTCGTAAAATTTCGAAATTGTTACGTACAAGTTAAAAAAAAAGCATCGATAACTGATATTCGCTCGAACCAGGCCCCCCCCCCCTCCAAACACGCGACTGAATTTTCAATTAAAACGGCCGGCCGATCGATATTGTTTAAAATAAATGGCTTGGCCGAGTTGTAATCCCCGGAACGTTCCTAAAATTTCTGCTGAAATGTTTTTTCTTTTCTCTCTCTCTTTCGTTCCCTTCGGTATACGCAGGTACACGCTAGGTAAAAATGTCCACATTGTTATTCGCCAAATAACACGAATTTCGCGGTGTTCTTTGTAAAAGTTAATAGCTCTGTCGCGAAACAAAGCTTGCCATGACGAATAGGAAAATTGGTAGAATCAAGGCGAACGAAGGGATTCATAGGTGAGAGAATTTTTAGCGAACCGATTTTTTCAAATGCAATTTCTCGCGCTTATAAATCGTCGCCACCGTCTGAGCCAATTTTTAAATCGCTCACCGGATTGACGTTTAATCGAGAGAGACACTTTTTCTACGACGAAAAGTGAACATTAACAAAGAACGGTGGAAACGAATAAAATGAACCGTAGCCGACGAGGTTTCCATCGTACGAAATTTTCTTAAATCCGGAAAGAATTGCCGCGGTGTTCTTCGTAGTAAATTCCATTTTCCGCGAAAAAGATCCATTCCACGACGAACCCAAAAATTCACGAACATAGTTCGCCGTAATTAACGAAACTACAGGCGAAGGAATTTTCAGCGGACCAAAAAATTTCTCCGTACGAAACTTCGCCGAGTACGTCAATTCTCACGCGTAATTCCCGTAATTCCGGATTGTGTCATACTCTTCGTAACAGATCAATACGTCTAAATTACGATAATTCTAAATTGCACAAAAGTACAATAATTCGCAGAACAGAACAGAACTCTCTTGGACGAAAGGAATCACGGATGACGGAACTTTTCAGCCGGTTCGTTCTTCCAAACGAGATTCCTCTGGAGCTATAAATCCAGAAGATTCGGACGTTCGGTACAGTTATTGTAGAACCGCGACAACGCGTACGTCTCTCTTATGAAAGGAGAGAGGAAAAAAGGTGGTCGGTAAATATGCGGCGCGTGTTGCAACGATTTAATGGCAGAACTCGCGACGAGTCTGGACCCGGCGCAGGAAGAACCGCGCGGGAACAACTTTTCACTGAAATTTCATTTCGCGCCGGGAAAGAACATCCGCTCGATATCCGCGCGGCTACGAATTATCGCCAACTTCTCGCGTTGGATGTTTCGCACAATAAACCCCGACAGTACGTATTCTCCGTGGCAGCGGACGTAAACCAGATACGCGCGGACAATGGGCCTGCAGCGAAAAGTATTTTTTTCAAAACGAAGTGGCGCTGCACGCTGAAAGAACGGCCGTGTCGTCTCTTTTCGATCGATCTTCCTGGATTTTTTACGATGTTCGATCCAAGATTTATGCACGATTGCAAGCGTTCGTTAAGTTCGTTACTGTCTGGCGCGTGTGGCTGATAGATAGGGGAGGATTTTCGCGCATCGACAGACGCGGCAGCGTGCAATTGGGAATTCGTTGCTCTTTATAGAAAAGAAACCGCACGAGAATGATTCAAACTGTCGGCTTTGTTTTAAGTTTCTACCACTGGCGCGACGTCATAGTCGGACAACTCGATAAATCCAACTTTTTTAAACAAACTTCCCACCGATATTCTCGCCCATGTCTGAGAATTTGCTTCGCGGATATCGCGTCGCCAGCAGTTTTATTAGTTCTAATATGTACGTATACGAATTTCTTCGGAACGTGTCGCGTATTTCGTTACGTCGAGTACTCGCTACGATGATAAATTACTCGTTCGTGGATCCTGCTCGTCGAACGCTATCGCAAAGTATGAAAATGGAACAACCCCGAAACGAAGTTTCATTCAGAATTTATTCCATCTGCAGCGTAGTATACGAATTGTTTACCGTTTCCTATTCCATATTCTACGAAATTCTTCCAACGTTATCGCCGTCGCTTTCGCTATTCATCGTGACAATTTTAATTTTCTACACATTCGTTTGCGTCGAAGTGGTTATCGCTTGTAAGAAAACTCTACGTCTGATCTGTTTAGTTTTCTCAATCACCGATAGCCATCTTGGAACACGCCTTGTGCCGATGAGGTACAGCAGACTATACACAATAGACAGGCGACGATGGCTTCTCGGGGATTCAGTTAACAAGTAACATTGTCAGCGTGCGGATCTGGACCAGCTGAAACTGTATTCAAACTGTATACTTACACTTCTGTTTGAAATATATTTCTACTTCGCAATTTATCCACGCGTTCCTCTATTCAAATATCCAAAAAATAACCTCGGCAGTTTGAAAAAAATCTCCGAAGCGAAGAATCGGCGATCAATTTCTTTCGTCAAAGCGTTCGATCGACGTTCCAAACCGTCTCGAGCCTACTTGCCGAGCCAATTAAGGCCACCGAGGGAATTCGCAATGATCTCGCCAGCCGCAAAAATTCGCCACGTTTTGTCAACATTTGGCAAGTTGTTGGCGATCGACCGGCGTAACTTTCGCCCTCGGTCGAACAAGAAACGAAGAAACTTGGAATTTTCATTGAGTCTAGTCGCGCATTATAACGTCGTCAACGACCAAGTTTCCCTTAATGGTGGCCAGGGGAAAAAACGGTAACGCGGAACTTTCCGCATACATCTTCAGCTGGCGACGCGTGCATCGGAAAGGTTCGCCCAATTTTTAGGCAATTACGCGACGAGGGGCAGGGCACGGGCATAATTGTCCCGCAGGGCTCGTTAAAACTCGTAATACGAACCGCGAGATACACTGGTAATCGCCAAAGTATCGGAACGCTTACCGTAGAAAATTTGTCCGGATACGTCATGCGCGTCGTACGAAAACTTGTTCAAATTTCATTGGCCATTTCATCGTAGCGAAACAGGACTGTGGACGGTTACAGCGATCGCAAGTGGCGAGGTGTTCGTTGCAAACACGTAGCTGGTTAATAAAAAATTGACATAGATACGGTACGAACAGTTTTGCTTTGAACTTGCTACGTGGCGCTCGGAAGCCGCATTGACCGGTTTCGCGTATCGAAGGAGTCAGAGTAACGTTACGAAACGACGTGCCTCTTAAATTTGCCTTGGGATTTACGATTATTTATGTCACGACGAATGAATTATAAAAGCAAGTCGTTCGATCGTTCGTCCTTTAACAATGGCGAACCGAACCGTAGTTGAACTCTCGTGAAACGAGCAGGAGACAGGCCTGTAGTCATCGACATCTGGCTGAGCAACGCTCTTTCTGTTGCAGATTATTAATCGAGGGATAAGAAAATAGACGAGACCGGAGACGCCGGTTGTCGACGATTAATCACCCCGTTAGGTTAGAGCGCTGGGTGTCTTTAGGTGCTGGTTATCTACGACTGGCGCGGATAGACCGAACCTTCAACGAAACGATGCTTTGGCATGATGAATAGCTTTGAAACTAGAGATGGAGTTCTGTGCCGGGCAATCGATTTCAATGCAATTTTTTGAGGCACGGTTTCGATCGTCTAATATCGAAGAAATTGTTAAGTATATTTAATTGAAAGAAATATTGAAATATTATCCTCGTTCTCTGTCTTAATTTACGCAGCATCTTATGAAAACAGAAGCTTGGAAAATTCTCTATTCGTATCTATCCTCTGTTCTTATCGTTTAATCTCTGTTCGTATCGTAATACTCGGCGAAAGATTTAACAATTTTACGCTCCAGTTTCTATCCTCTATTTCATCGTATGCGTTTGCATACACGATTGTATAACGATTCGAGAAACAGAAACCGTAAAAATTCCATATCTTAGTTCACCCGCTGTCGTATCGTACTTCGTGCATTAACGAATACAGCGATTCAACGAAAAAAGCAAAAGCTGTAAAAAAAAATGAACCCGGGAAAAAAGCGCAAACTTTGGAAATCCTACTATCCAAGAATCTATCCAAGAATCCGTCGCTTTAATAACAACGTCCGATTAACCACGTCTGATTAGCCTCGAGGAAGATCGATGGTCGGGACGCGGCGCCTTAAACGGGTCGCCAGGGTAGACAGGGTAGGCAAAGAATCGTAGGATCAAAGAGAGCGTCGCGCACGCCGACGGTTTCCGGCGCGAGGAAATTGCAATCCATATAAAGTTCTTAAATTAGAGTCCCGGACGAGGATGTAAGTTGTAACGTCGCAGTACTCGAACAGGTCGAAGTTTCAATTTCAGAGGTTCCTCGAAGTCAACCTCGCGTCGTCGCCTCGTTACGAGCACAGTTTCCAACTCATCCACTCTCGGCACGCTTGTGTACCGAACGCGATTGCCAAACGTTTTCGCTTGAAAAGTCGGGACTCGACGATGAGGATTACTAACCAAGAACAAATACAACGGTAGAACTAGACGCGTCAACTTTGCGGGGCCCGCGATTCGATTAAAACTAGCAAGACGATGACCTCGTCTCTTTCATCGCTTGGCTTTGACCTGTCGATCGAAGATCTTTCCACCGCGGTCGATATCGTCCGTCGTGTTTTTAATAGAAATCGTATTTCTAAGCGGTTGGCCGTTTTTAACGAGTATACTGGCAAAATTTTGCGTTACGACGAGCCCTGTTGGTAACAGAAATAAAACGCTCGTTTCATTGCAACTTACCACAAATCGCTTACTTTTTGCGACACGCGTTAGCTTCCTTCGAAGAGGTCGCGGCAGCCGTCTGGTTGATAGAACCGATTCTTGGTGTAATTTCGTTGTTTCGGATTTGTTGGGGCTCGATCGTTGGAACAGAAATTTCGAACGGAAGGTAATATTCCGGCGTTTTGTATTTGTTAGGCGGAAATATTGCGTATTATTATTATATCTTACGATATCGTACGGTAGCGGATTAAAGCGGTACGATTGTCGGAACACGAATTTCGTAAGCACGATATTGTGGATAGTTTTGGAAATTTGTATTTATTAAATCATTAGGCGGAGAGAAGATCAAACGTCCAACTTTTATTTCCATAACGGCATTGATAATTGACATTAAAGTTAACGGAGCATTTTTTGTATCTTTTTTGTAAATGTTAGAGGTAATCACGCGGGAATAACAAACTATTCAAACAATTTGTATAATTGAAACGAGCTTCGTACGATTTCACAGAGTTATGAGTTACTGCTCTGGAAGAATCGACAGAAGCTTAATTGGGACGGGACTACGGCATAGTTTTAATTAACTGTTCTGGTAATTTGTAATATCAATTTGGAGATCGACGCGGTCGGGATCGCATCGAAAAACCTAATTCCCTTAAAACTCGGTACGGACAAACCGTCCGACGCTTTTGCACGGCCCGTAATCTGTTTGGTTACGTCTGACCAATTTAAATGCGCTTCAAACACGGTCGAGCCTGAAAATCCATTTGAAAATAAGAGAGCTAACAAACGGAATTTCCAACCTTCGCCTCTGATTTTGTTGGATAGTGATTTCAGTGTCTTGATCGAATTACATTGTAAAAATATTTCACCAGCCATTAATTATTATTTAAAATGCAAAGAGAATTTTGATTTTCGCTCGAGACTCAAAATTCAATTACTCGAACAAAATTCCTTTTTTTAGATCGGCATATATCGACTAGCGACCTAACAAAATCCATCGCCTAATAAATTTCGCTGTATAATCTTACAACCTTCGATCCAGTCGCGAGACGCCTTCGATCGCAAGCAATCAAAAATTTCATCCATAAAAACGCAAAGTTCGTTTCCTAACAAATTCCCCTGTACCATCGTACAACCATCGATCCAAATTCAACGCAACTTCGACCACGATCGATAAACTTCTTCTTTCTCAAACACGTCCGAACACAGCCAATCGAATCTATTCCCTGATAAATTCCCGCAATCGTGAAACCTTCAATCCAATCGCAACATTTTCAACCGCGAATAACGGGATAACGAAAACCACAATCGTACGAAGACAAAATTTATATCCTAACAAATCCCCTGCGGATGTAATCACACAACGTTCAATCCAATCGCATCTTCCGACGCGAACGATAAACCAACTTCTTCAAACCCGTTCAAACCGATAAACTCCGCCGATCGTGCAACCTTGAATCCAATCACACGTCGTACAGTTGCGAATAACTAAGAACCACAGAGTCGTATGCAGACAAAATTTCTGTCCCAACGAATTCCCTACAGGCGTAATTATGCAGCTTCGAGTGCAATCGAACCTTTCAGCGCGGACAACGAGCCAACTTTTTCCAGTCTATTCGCTAATAAATCGCTCCAATCGCGTATAACCGTAACCCACATCGGCAGTAACACACGTGCGTCACACGTGGAAACGCAACGTGAAAACAAGATAACGTTCGAATCCGAGACGATGTATAAGCTGTAACTCGTGAACGATACCGGCGGTGTTTTCCGTTTACGGCGGTTCGGGAGGTGAGCGCGGAAAATCGATACGCTCACGCCACTCCCTCAGCAAAATAACCAAGTTGGAATTTCTGACCGTGCCTCGGCAACGACATCGTGTTTATGCAGATGCAGCCACCCGGAAGCGTAGCACACGGAGCAATAACGTGTAATCGACCACTTGCCGTGCCTCTCCACCTTCTTACCATCGGCAAGACCGAGCTTTCCACGTATCGACCCCATTCAAACACCCTTACACATGACTTTCTTCGCCTTCGTGCCCCGATACCTAACGCTCTGTATCGTTCAATTACGCGGTGTATCGAAGAAGGGACAAGGATCGAGCAAGTTGGCGATTGTTTGAATAAAAGTTGCTCGGAGGAAGGCGAGGTAAAGTGGAAGTAAGCCTATTTGCTTTTAATCAGGAAATGGGAAACGAGTTCGTGAGACGGTTATTGTGGAGAATTTTAAGGTAAAAGGGCTGTAGTGCTTTTCTTTGTGGAGTAAAGTAATTGTGGAACGCCGTCGAAATTTGGTATTGAATTTGGAAGTGGAATTGAAGTTTGTTGGCTATCCTTGCGCAACATCGTTAGCGAGATTCTGCAAGCTGCGAGTTACGAGTTATCGGTGTTGATAAATTTTTCTACGTAACCGACGTTTACGTGTCAGTTTCGTTGAACACTTTTGGATAACACGACGCCGATGCTTGTTAACGATTATTCAAAGATATTGTACGACGATTTACCAATACGTTTAATTACGTTTCATTGTACAAACGAACCTTGGCGATCGCAAACAAATAGCTGGCGCACGTAGCAAACGAAGATTCGGTCTTTTTCAGAGGGAGATGCAACAATTTGCAATCGGAATCTTTGAATATAAACGACAGCAGTTGATACGAACTTGTCTGTGTTTTTCTACGATACTTTACAAAATTAACGTCTAAATAATTCGATCCATCGACGAGTCAAACAAACGAGATGATCCTACCGACTTTCTTCAAGAAGGTTCGACGAAACAGATGAAAGGTAGAGTTTGCGGCTGAATTCTTCGAATCTAAGGAATGTTCTACCGAAATGAAACCTTGCCTATTTGGCGGATTATCAAAGCGCAGTATCGAAAGAGGAAACGAACCGACTGAAAGTGAAACGGAATAGAAAATTCTCGGTTCGGGCTGATCGTGTGCTTTCTGGCGGTACGGCACGGTGCCATAATAGCGCCAATTACGAGCAATTTCGAGAATTTCGAGGCGCGTAACAGGGGAACTGATTAATGGGTACCGACGGTGCTGCGGTGTATCGATAACTTTACGCTGGATTTGTCGATGCGACGAGTATCGATGTAAAAGCCCGGCCTTTCCCGGGCTGAAAACACGGTTTCAAATTACGGGTCAGACTCGTTGCATCAACGGAGCGTAAAACTTACACGCGTAGAATGAAAAGCGCTCTAATAAACGCGATTTCATGATAGGGGCCAGCAAATACGAAAACCAGCCGGCTGAATGGAAATCACGAGACTCGTCCAGCCATTTTGTTCACCTACCGTCCTCTTTCCTGGGCATTTCTCCTTTCTTCCCTCGCCTCTTTTTTTTTTTTGTTCTTTCTTTTTTTCCCCATTTTTCGCGAACAAATCGACACGGATGGTGAGCTGAAAGGTACGCGCGAATAACGCGATGATAAATATCGAAATACCTGTCCAACAAACTTTATTGTTGCGATTAACAAGCTGTATTTCATTAACGATGTGTTCTCGTTGTAAATTACCGGACGCTATTTAAGCGATTAATTTTCCAATGCTACGCACATATTTGTCTATTTTCTTATTTAGAAGAATCGATCAACGACCGCGGATGTTTGTGCAAATTCGTGTTTCTACGAAGTTAATTAAAAAAAGAAATGGACTTTGAAAAATTGCCTCGCCTGCTACATTTTGTAACAAATATACTGTACTTTCGACGATTTATACGTCTCTGTATATTATGTACGTTCTCTGCGTTTTCCCCATAGATGCATAAAAATCCGTAGTCTATGGGCCAACACCAACCAGACTTCGAAATATTTGTGTTTCTCTGAAAAAATTCCAGGATGAAGAACGAACGTTCGCAATATGCAATTATTTCCTTCGCTTCTCTGATTTACGAAATTGATCAACGCGGTTTCCAAGTGGCACAATTCACGTTGTTTGCGTTACTTTTACGAAAGCTTGTGAATCGGCCGCGTTCCAGACGAAAATCCAGACGCGATAAACTACGACGGTATATTCTATAAATGTATATTACACGTTTTGCCGTTATGACAGGCATAAATTATGCAAACGACGCTACGTTATACGCGATGAAGGCGCACATTGGCGAGCTTCGGTGGAAGACGCAACTAATTTTATTCATTAATCTAATGGGACAAAGCTGGTCTAACGTAAGAGTGTGACTCACGTGTAACGCAAAGCTAACTTCAATTTAACTCATTAGCTGGCAACTAGAAGAGCGTACAGTGTACAATTACACAGAGGCGTGGGTTGCGACGTGCGTGCACGTTTCTGTATCAAAGAAACGTTGATGCTTCGAATATATCAAGGTAAAACAGCGCGTGCATGACATTTTTTTAAACGAGGATGCAACGTAAAAAAATCCATTAGGTAGCGCTCGAACACCATGCCGAATACCATTACACGAAAAACTTGAAACACTTGTTTTCCAATTCGTTGGATTCGTCTACTGGTTACGAGGTTACGTACCGTGTAATCGATAATAATCGTGGTCGCGTTAAACGCGTGTATATTTGCAGCGAATATCTTGCAATTTCTGCGTACGCGCGTTCTCGCGTTGCTTCGGAAGTTTACCGATACAATTACGACGACCGTGTCTCGCTACGGTACTATAGAAATTTCAAAATGTCTCGCGTAACGCGCCACGTATATCGAAAAAGATTTTTCCACGATAACTATGGAAACACTGCCGCGAGTCGCTGCAGGTATATTCGATTCGTGGTACCATTCTAACGAAAGCATACGACGCTCTAAACGTATCCTCAAGGCGTAAAAGGTTAACGAGCCGAGCAAATTCTTCGTTTCGGAAACTGGGTATTTTCTAGCGCGCTGCTTTCGCAAGACAGAAACTCGTCGGTCTCGATGAAAATACCGGTATCCATTGGTGAGAACTAATAAAATCGTAATGGCAATAAAAAAGAGACAATTACGGGTCGAGATAAATTCGCGGATTGCCGGAACCGTGAAGCACGAGGAACTTTTATTGGCCATAAATGGCAACGAAGAGCAACGGGGTTCTTTATAATTCTCTCGCCGCTTCAGAACCGAGTAATAATCGAGATTTAGAAGGTAAATGAATACGACACGGCACAATACGATCATTTACGTCGGCGTGACGCGAAGGAGACCAAGTTAATGGCGTTCGCGGACCACGGAATTGGCCGAGGAAGCGGAAGAACCTGCCATTAATTATATACGGAACACTGGTATGAAATATCGCCTCGGCCCACCACTTGCAAACCTCCATCCCTCGTCTCCACCTCGAGCCTACGTTGCGCTTCGAGTTGGCGAATTTTGCAAAAATTACGCTTTCCATCCTGAACTCGCGTCCTGGCTGACAAATGCGCGCGGAGATACTGAAATTTGCAAACTTGGAATTCGATCAAAAAGTACGAAAACTGGGAGGAAATAGCTATTCGATAGCAACTTTACCGGCATTCTCAATTTTTTTGCTGCTCAACCTCGTTTCGATCGAGGGAAAACATCTCTTTTTTTTTTTTTTTTTTATCGAGGCAATTGCAATCTCCACGTGGAGATTATTTTGCAACGTTACGCGCGGCAACCTTATAAGTTGTCGAACGAACTGCAATTACAGCGGGGATGTTACACGTACGAGAAAAATGAAACGTACTTTAATAGTAGGTTCGCGGAATAAAATACTGAACGACGGTGGAGACGAAAGATCTGATTTCCGAGTCGTTTAATTAATTTCTATTCTGGCCGGTTTTTGAACAAAGTCTTTGAAACTTTGTGCGCGCTATATACAAGTATACAACTGTATGCAAGTATTCGCAATGTTTCTATAGACACAGAGATTTTGACGTTGCAATGAAATCTTTGGCAGAAACTCGAAAGGAGCAAGTCAGACGTGTCGATAGCGATTTTCCTCCATCTTGGGTGACCCGATGACACGAAGAACGGAGAAAGATCAAACGTGCAATATCAAAGTTATCGGAGAAGCGAATGTCGATGTAACAAAAGGGCCAATGAAAAGTCAATAGGATCGTAAAAGTCAACGTAAGTTTCCTTCCGTTCGATTGGCTTTTAAATATTATTTCGTAATAGACGGAAGGAGAAGAGCAAGTGGTCGGAAAGACGAGACTCTGACGCCATTATGACGAGAGACCGTAAAAGCGATCCCGTAAGGGGATTATTATTCGCTGTGTCACGAGGCGAAAAGGATATTCGATCAAAGCGGATCGAGGGCCAGACGCAGATACGTCTGGAGAAGGGCGAACATCTCGATAGATGCGAAGAAAAAATTAACAGATGTTCGTGCGTCTGTCGCTAGATTAGGGCGAATGACATTGTGAAAGAAAAAGAAGAAGAAGAAGAGGGTAAAATCGAGTCTCGGAAATATAGCCTTTTACCTTTTTTACTTTTTGATATTCGGCAGATCCTTTAACGCGTAAACCGCTACTTTTATATATCTTTCCCTGCGACAGATCGAAATTCCGCTACATCGTAACGTTCAATTTTTTTGCAAAATATTACGTTCCGCGGTTTTCCTTTGACCATGTTACTTCTGCCATCTAAGGCCATGCAGGCACTAGTGGCCACTAATTTACCGTGCAACAGTTTCGTCGCTCTCGTTCGTGTCGATCGAAAGTTTCTAATAACGAGAAGATCGTGCTGAAGTCGCGTCATCCAATGAGCATACGTCCATGTAAACCACAGTGTGATATAGCGTGGGCGGGCTGAAAACCCGATATAGGAATGTCCTTGTCTAATAATGCGCGCGTATTCGTACAGCAAATATGTAAGCGTAGCACCGAGCAACGAACGACCTCAATGTGTATGCCTGATTAGACCCGCATATAAGGGGCTTATACGCGGCGTTCTCCTTCTATTCCTACATCTGGTCCATTTGCACGGTAATAGATGACTCGTGCACCCGTTTCTTATATCTTTACGATGGCAAATGAACGAATGTCGTTTTCGTGAACGACGAAACAGTTGCGCGACAAACTGACGTCGCTAGTGCCCGCATAGCCTGACATTGTCGACGATCTTCCAGCCCGTAAAATTTATCCCGCTCTAACTTATTAAATTGGGGAATTTAATCTCGGAAACGTCTTACGGGATGCGCAGGTAAAATCAAGCAACGACGAGTATACACTGGTCGAACGCAGGGCAAATGTTTCTGCTACAAATTTTACGAAAAGAGTAAATCAAAACGAGGAGGGATTACATTTTTATTCGATGAAGAGCTAGCAATTCGTCGTTGAAAAGGGGTATATCGTTATTGAGAACTTAAAAAAAAAAAAAAAAAAGAAGAAGAAGAATAAAATTCGTAAACAAGAAAAATTAAAGAAAAAAAGATTTAAGAAATTCGGTTGATTTCAGCGTGGTATTTTTCAAAGCAAAGTGGTACCACGCCTAGTGGCACTTTGCAGGTCGAGCAACGGTAACGCGGCTGCTTACGGATTCCATATTTTCATCAGACGGCATATCTTCGAAGTGGATTTGCTTTCGACGATATAGCTGGTACAAAGTTCTATAAAGCACGAAACAATTCGGGGAATAGCCGATATACGCACCAAAGAGAATAATCGAATAATCAAAAAATCGAACTGTTTTTTACGAAATACGTAATAGGTTTATCGAAAGCACAAAGGAAACGTACCAGTAAATGTCATTTACATTTTACCAAAATCTCGAATTTTTACAGCAAATGGTAACTTGCGTTTCACACGACGAGTAAACGCGTCAATCGCAGCGAAATAAAGTTTTCCATTAACGCGTACACGCGTCGAGCCCAGTTAACTGGTTAATAACTCCAAAGAGTCTAGTAACGTGGTTTACCGACGACCAATTACCATCGTGCCGGTCCACGTATGAACTTCATTCTCGTCTCTTTCCGTCCCGTAACGACGTCTTTCGATAGGCTCGAAAATCGACCGGAACACACGGTATTAGAGGGCAACGCGCGGTGCATTAGTGGACTTGGCCGCAATTCGGGATTGTCGCGACCATTAGGCGGTCAGTCGAGTGGCGGAACTTCGCGGGACAGCCAGTCTGGTTGCATCGCAAGGCGTAAAAGGGCCGCGGTTCCACGGGATGTTCGCACGTATTACGAGTTTCGCGATAATGGCACGCGCGCGTGGAAATTGCGCCAGCACTGATGTTTCTCTTTTTTTTTTTCCTTCTTCCCTTCTTTCTTTCTTCTTCCTCCCCTCCTGGTACACGGGACTGGGGGAAATTAAACAAGCCTCGTTTACCACGAAACGACCAGCCGAGAAAGAAACTGGGACGCGTAGCTTTGTGTCGCGGCGATATTCTTTACCTGGCTGGCTTATTCGACGATGGTAAGGCAAAAAATCGTTTGTTTTCTCGCTCTGACGAAGACTAATCGTCTTTAACGTGTACGATGATTTAC
This sequence comes from Bombus waltoni, assembly GCA_014737395.1. Lineage (NCBI taxonomy): Eukaryota > Metazoa > Arthropoda > Insecta > Hymenoptera > Apidae > Bombus > Bombus waltoni. The sequence continues at coordinate 52,732 of JACXII010000066.1, read as the reverse complement.
GATTGAAGGTTCTTTCTTCGTCATCGCCACTTTTCGTCGAGTCTCTGTCCGAGTGGAATTGCTATTAATATTATAAAAAGGGGTCTAGAATCGATACACCGCGAATCTCTCTTATCGAGTATAAATTCATTTCGCAAAGTTACGACGTCACTCTATGCTTCTTCTTTCGTAAACGTTCTTTCGCCCGCCACTGTAGATCTACGAATAAAGCAACGTACTGAATCGAACTATTTGCCGAGGTAAATCTAGAGGAATAATATTTTGAAGAGAAATACCGATTGTAGCTATTAATGAGACTGTATCGAACAAAGTTCGTTATCTTTTCTCGCGACGTTTCCTATTTTTATAATCTCTCGACAACGCTTAAAGCGGTCCATATTCGCGTAACGTGTTAACTCCGGTCGTTACCATAAAAGATGCAAAGTCGATGCTCGAAGCCCGCGTGCAATCTAAGTTTTCGTCTTCATTTTTCTTTACCGAACATGGATTCGCGGTAGAATAGTGCTCGCAATGTTTGCAGCGTTAAATAACATTTCAGTCGGTCGAATTGGCTGTATACACGAGCTACGCCGAACTCGAGATACAAATGTATCACGTACGAGGCGTGCTTCCTCTCAACTTTTATTTTCCCGAGCACGATGTAACTTTAACTTGTTCAAAGGTGCTCCCAGGGAATTTGCAGCACGTGCTGGGTCTTCGTGCTTCCGGCAAGAAAATTAATATCCTACTAAAAATTAATTTCCTTGAACATCCGAAAGAGTAATCGAGAATTATGAGACGCGTAACGAAAACGGCTCTCGTCATATTTCGCCATCTTCTAAATGATAATTATCAAACTTGTCTACTTTTTCCACAACTACGCGCGTATACATTCTGTACGTGCGTTATATAAGACGTTTTTATAAAATAATCTTCCCTTTTTTTTTTCTAGAAGAAAAAAAAGACCCGAACAAGGACTGTCTTTAATCGGCTTTTTGATAATTTCAGGAAAAGGGAAACTATCCGAAGGCTCGTAACGTTGACATAAAAAAAAGTATCTTGGCGCTTGATAGCAGGTCCGGTTAACCAGGGCAGTGGATAAAGATCGAAAGAAACGGTTCTCTGTATATAGAGAAAATGGGGCACGGAGATTGCACGATTCAAATCGGTTGTCTACGTAAACAACCCGCGTGAAAACCGCCGCGATAGACAGAAGGTGGAGTAACAATGGCGAATGTGCTTTTAAATGTGCAACTGTCGCGACTGTTTCGTCTTACTTGCGGCCCTCGAGAGTCAATGCGAAAGAGATCGGGTGAGACGCTTTGTGAAACGCTGGAATAATGAAGCGGAACTTGTTCCGCGGAGGGAAAGATACAACTTTTCGCACTGTTTTCCTTTTTCTTTCTTTTTTCTTCAATTTTTCGTTCCGTTCCTCGACGTAATGAAAGAAAACGAAGAGAACGTACCACAGTCGATGAAAGTTGGACGCGAGTTGGTCTTCGAGAATTAGCGAAAGATGGTTGAAAAGCGGAAAAAGACAGCGACTCGGTCTCACGGTATCGATTCAAAAATCTTTCTTAATATTGTTCTTTGGAAAGTATTTTGGAAAATCGTGTACGAAACACGATTTGGGAAGCAGGTTTTATAAATAACAAGGTAAGTAATTTCCTACTTTTACATAATGCGCGCGTATTACAAAAAAGCTTTCAACTTTCTACACTGGGAGAATTTCTACGATACGATCGATCGACTTGAAGCTTTTCAAAGGAAACGCGTTGTTTCGGAAGGCAAAGGATTATAGATGTTCGTAAATCTACCTATATAGCAGTAATCGCCAATTTCCCGCCTGTTGTCCGTTAAAACGACGTAAGAGAACGAGTTTGATGTTATCTATATCGCATTAGCAGTGTCACGGTACTAAGACACTTTGTAAACGATTTTTGGAATCTGATATTCGCGTCGCTGCTACGAGACATCCTAAATACACATCGTTCGGTGTTATTATTTGATGTTTCCATTTACAATCTCGCTACGTCAGTTCTGCCAACTATAGCTCCGTCGAGTTGGACATTTCGTAACAACACTGCTGCCGTGTTATTCTTTGCAACGTACGATCGACGAGAATAAAGGAAGAGTAGATACAAATTTGTCAGCGAATAAATTACGATCCGCGTGAATAGAATGTTTGACGAGATAGGAAAAATAAAATTCATCAGGATATACCGAAATTGAACGGCGTTGAATGAAATTTTCACTCGACTGCCGTGGCGAACGCAATTTCATCAGGTGCCGCCTCAAAGGCTTTCGAAAAATATTAAAATTTATACGGCGATAAGTTTAAAATTTACATACTATTTTGTAACTTCTGCCACGGCCACGGGCACCCCTTATAACTTCGTTTAGCGCCGGAGATGAAACAAGTAATAGACTTGGTGCAGAGGTAATAAAAGTGTACCCCGGAATAAAAATTTCAAAATGTTATCTATCTCACGCCTTTCCCGGAGACAATATCATACTATTATACCGCCATCTAATCTACATGCTTTAGCACCGTGATAAGGAACAGGCAATTCATCGGGCCGACGCATACAGATCAATTCTGTCGCCTTAAAATCGCGAGTCAGGAAACATTCAGTGGAAAAAAAGAAAAGAAAAAAGAAAATGTCATTTGTATATCGAGATGCGAATTACAAGCGAGAAATCGTCAGACGGGACAATAAAAATTAATTCGGGACTAGTAGGACCAGAGGAGAACAGGAGAGAGAGAGAGAGAGAGAGAAGAAAGGCCAAAGAGGAATAGAAAATAGCTGCGTGCTTATAGTTTCATATTGTATTTTTGTACCTTTATATTTTACGTTGCTGAACTTTCATAGTTTATGTTTCTGTTTGCACGTGTATGTTTTCAGGTTTAGACACTGTGAGAATATACATACATAAGTATGTAGAGATTTAGAGAATGTAAGAGATATATAGATGCCGAGGTCGAATTTAAGTCGCGGATTTTAAGCCCAAATGCTAAGAAACGTTAAGGAGAAATGTTCGGAGGAGCTTGGTGATTGGAAAGGTAAACCATAAGTGTAAATCAAAGAGAAACGTAACTGGAACTCCAACGGGAAGGAAGGAATGGTCTATGAAAAACAAACGAAAGAATAAAATAAGTAAATTGGACGAATTAATTCGTAACCTAAATTCGTATCGAGAACGTAGGAACGTTCGACATTCGTTCGAAAGAAATATAATTTACGTATCGAAACTCGAGTTAAAACGTGTAGAAAAATACTCTGCAGTTTTTCTATCGCGTTTGAATCTATATGCTTTCGCGTCAAACTTTTTACTCCAACTTCCTTCCACTAAAATCAGATTCGTAAACTTTATTTACTTCCATACCTGAAGATCTCGGAATACATGAATAAAACCGTTCGCGGAAATTCTCGAAAAGAATAGCCGCGATCAATGTAAATTCTCCAAAACGCAAGAAAAGAGATTTACTAGAATGGACGAACGGGCGAACCGAGAAGTCCGCAGAGTCCATTCGAAATTCCACGGGCGAACAGATCGAACGAGCGATCTGCGAAGCCATCGACCGAAGCATCGCTCCATAACCCGACCTCTAACCTCCGTGTCTGCATTTATATTTTCGCTGCACTTTCCGCGAACACGGAACCATCCCTTTGTACCGCAGCGTCATTCGACTGCAGGAGACGTACGAAAAGAAACACGGTCGAGAAAACAGAGGAACGATGGAAGAAGCGAGTAACCTGGTAGATTCAAAGACTGCGATAAAAGGCTTTTAAAAATAAAACTTGGAAAAACAACGGGTTGACTCGCGATATTTACAACAAGCTAATAATAATATAATTCGTTTAGTTGCTACGTTGATCCAATTTCATCGACGATAATCTGCTATGGACGACCGACGTTATCGACAATTGTTAAATGTACGAGACATACACATTTAATCCCACGATCAAACGAAAACATAGTTCTGATATGGAATTGCTGCGTGTCCAAATAGCGGGTTTTTACGCGCGATGCGTTCAATATGCAACGATATATTAGGTTGTCCGAAAAGTTTCTTTCGTTTTCTAAGGAAATAATAAATACACCACGTTCTCTGTTTTCTATTATTTTTGTCGAATCGTGTACGATCGTAATAATAGAGATAGAACAAAATGGATCGTACACGACTGAATAAAATAGTATAAAACGAAAAGAGGTTGTGCGTCTATTATTTCCTTACAAAAGGAAAGAAACATTCGGGACAACCTGATATAAATCGTCCAGAGTGGAATATCTATTATAACGTCAATTGTTCCATTTCTATCTCTATTGCATGTATCTGTCCTATTTCTCTAACTACGTTCGTGAGAATACAGAAACGACGTATCGAACTTTAAAAGTTGTTCTTCCACAAAGAAATACGACTTACGTTTTTCGCTGGTTTTCGCCTGATCTTCGTAATTAGATAGAGCATAATTTAAGGCGATATCAAGCCGTCGAGTGGAAACTGTCGCTTCGACAGTTTGCATACGCCAACGTTAATACAACGCCTAACAAGCGAAGATACGAGGGCAAGAAAGATACGAAAGTTTCTGAACCACGCAGCGTCGCCATGCAGACGACTAGAGGAAGAGACAGAGGGTCATAGAGGGGATGTTGAAACCGGAAAAGGGGTGAATGCGCGGACGGAGGGGTCAGTGGCTGGAAAAAGAGGGCGAGAACCGAACATTCTCGACGTCGTCGTCGTCGTCGTCCGATGAAAAAGTCGTTGGTGGCGCCCGCCGGTCTGGCCAATATTTTACTATCCAACACCAGCCACCCCCTGACTACCCCTTCTGCATCCACCCCTCGCGCCACCATTATCCGTGCCGTTTCTTTCCCGTGGCGTGGCCAATGGCGGCGAAAAAGAGGAAACGAGTCGAATCCGACCGAACGGGATAGAGAATGCCGGAAAGTGTGGTTAGGGGTGGAAAAAGGAGAAAATTCGAGGGAAGGTTGCGCGGAACGCTCGATGAAAACGCCCCCACGGATCTTTCGGTTTCTTCTCTTATCGTCGATGCTGCAGAATGCGGCAGTATGAACTTTTCGTTCGCCACTTCCGTGACCGATACGAGCAAGTAACACGCGATCTGATTTTTTTGAAGAAAAACTGACGTTCGTTGAAGGCGATAACACATATTTTCGTGAATTTATCTAAGTTACAGGCAGATAGCGTAAATGATTGCCAGTTTCGTGATTCGTTTGAAGGAATAGCGCTTAGAATCGTCGTTCTTCTTTGTATTGTAATTTATAGATTCGATCGAAGATCTTCTGAAACAATCGAAGCGGTAAACCGAATGTCACGAAATGAAACTTTTACGCATCGGTATCGACTTACGTTTACAACGTTCGACTCGATTACATCACTGTCGAAGGTATTTTCTTCTACAGAAAATTTCATTTGGAACGAACCGATAAGACGAGGCAAATTCGGGGTTGCAACCCTTCGATCAAGTGCTCGAACCTTTGCCTCTCTCCCATTCTCCGCAGTACCATCAAAGTACATTTTGTTCATCCATCCGGCATTCTGTTCGGACAGGCGATGCCTGAGTTTCTTAATTCGAATTACTTCCCTGGTGCACCCAAGTGCGTCCATCGCTCCATTATCCGTACGGTCTTCGACAAAACCTTGTCGCTCGCGACTAATCACCCGATCCATCTTCCTTGGCATCTGCGCACCGAAATAATTTTCCCTGGCTCGCGAATGTACCGAAATACTACTGGATATCATCGATGCGATTTTCACCGTAGACGAGCACTATAGAGCTTCGCCCGACTGAAACAATAGCAGAAAGCGTTTGCTTTCAATTAACCCGCACAGTCAGTACGCTCCGAGCGCTTCCCTCGTAACGCGTACGCTGGGCTAGTTCGTTGGTAATATAAATTAAAACGCTCTTAATCCGTCGATACGACTCCCTCTGGGCTCTTCGTTATGGCTCGCGAGCTAAGGATTCGGATCAACTTTTTACGATCGCCGAAGGGCTCTTGTACTCTGGTCTTGTAACGCTGGTTACGATATAAAATTAACAGAGAAGAAAAAAACATTTTTCTACGAATAAAATACACGAGATTGGACGGGAACTACCTGGACGAATTAATAACTCTAGCGGATAAGGTTCGGGTAAATAAATATGATTTGAAGTCTTCGATCTTCCTCAAAACGAAAGTCAACTTTTCCGCATAACGACGTGGATACAGCGAGGAAGAGATGGCGTTTTGGTGGCTCGAAAATTTCGAAAGATCGAAAACGTGAAAGTTGGAGAATTTGCAAACCTTGGATACTTGGAGATGCGCGTATCTGAAAGTTTGCGCGTTTAAGAACGCAGAGACGTGGCATTAATGGAACGTTGGCTCTCGATGTATTAAGCAAAGTTTACAAAGTGCGTCGTTGCGGCTCGGTTAAATTCACGAGCGACCGGACAGTTCGATATTTCGCGTTTCATCCTCCCTTCCGTGGGTTCCGTGCAAAATTCGACGTGACCGGTCCTTTCACGATGGTTCCTCCGGCAGTTTTCCAAAATTAATCAATCGCGATCGATCGCGACCGCCCACGACGAATTTCCGATACTGCCCGGTGAACGTGACCCAAATTCCTGATAATTCAATATACCCGCGTACATCCTCGATATATGTCCGTGCATCGGTCCGGACACGCTGCACCGTGTACACCGTTCACGTACTCCCTTCCTTATCGATTGCCTGTTTCGAGAATTTGCCCGATCGCACGCCAAGATTATTGCCTGGAGTTTTCATCGCAAACAGTCAGCGACTGTGTATATGGTTTTAGTGGAGGTGTAAGTTTGGCGAATTCTAAGATTCCCGAACAAGTTTACGCGATGGATTAAAACGAGTAACGTGCGAAAGATATGTATAATCCGAGGAGAAAAAATTGCTGTTACGTATTTCGTAAGATATCGTTATAAATACGCGAAGCGTTATATACAAATTACCGTGTAAAAATATTCGGTAAAATATTGTATAAAAATCATACGAATTCCCATATTCTACAATTCCTACTACTTATCTTCCAGATTTTTTTTACTCGTTTCTTATTTTCCACCCGTGAAATTATAGGATCCTAAGATTTTCTAGAAAACCGTTTACGTGTCATTCTTGAGCGGGCCTCGACTCTGAAATCTGATACTTTCTCTAATTATGGATTCTCTGCCGTGAGAATTCACCAGCGTGCATGCTAATTATCAAGCAGATTTTTCCGTTGCAAACTACGAACTTTCTTAAATTCTCCTTTTGCCTCAGCTTTCTGGCTAGAGTAGTCTTCCGTGTAATTAAGAAGCGCCACGAGTCACGATGTTTTAATCCAAACGTTTTCAAACTTCTAATTTCGGAATATTAAAGAAATATCAGACGAACGAGTGTCCAGGCTATCGTCCACTTCAAACTATCAACCAGAATCCTAATTTCCTGGTATACAAATATTTAAATATTTAGATATTACGTAAGCAAGAAAACCTACAGTATCAAATTTCTCTCGTTTGCAAACGATCGTTAATATTTTCGCATACGTTCTCCGGAATCGAAGCAGCATCCAAGGCCATCCATCATCCAACTCACCTCGTTTCGATCGTTACGTACAGGGCTCAACCAAGGATAAAAACATCGTATCACGATTCGAGGAGATTCTTTGGTTTGGCGCGAATGTCGAAGATATTTACAGGTGCGTGTCCACCTACGTGTTCACGGAGGTAGTCACGCTATCCCGCTAACACGGCGGCCCAAGCGAGGGGAGTACTTATCACGTTCTGGGCTGGTTCGTTGGTTACCATCAACGCGTCAACCATGTTACAATTTTATCGCGGATTATATTCTCTAATGAGGAAGGCGGTCCTTTTATGCCCCCCTTTTACGCACCGTTCTGTCACGCGACAACCCCTGCAAACCAACCCTGGCTGCTTTTTTAAAAACCGGCTCGTTATTTTCATGCGGAAATTTAACAACGTCCTCTAACCACTGTTGAGAGTTTGCCGTGTATTTCACAAGTTTCGTACGCTATTAAGCGATTCTGAGACAGTAATTTCTTTTTCTTTTCTATCGTTCTTCTATCGGGCTAACCGATTAAGCGCGAAGCAGCGAAATAATGCGTGAAAGTTGCGGTCGCGTCATCTTATACGACGAACTATGTGCGACAAGAACTATATAGGTATATAATTAGCGAAGATTTGTACATTTATAAATTTGGAAATTCGTAAATTCGTAAAATGTAAGTATTCGGGTAGTTCGATACTTGAAAATTCGACAATTCGAAGATGGAAGAATTTGAGTCTTTGGTCGTCCGACTATTTAAAAAGTCGGACGCTCGCAAATTCAGGAGCGTGGCATTAATGGGTCGTTAGCTCTTGATGCGTTCTAAGCAAAGATTTATGACTTTAATTTACGCATTTGCCAGATGCAACTCCGCCATCTTACTCTTATTGTATATGGTATTTATGAAAGTTCATGCACGTGTTACGAAACTACAAGCTGCACGAGTTACACCATTTGTCCGATAAGCTCCGCTAAATTGAATAAACAAGAGAAACTTATCCATACAGATACGAATACGATCGTATTCGATACGAAAGAGGTAGGTGGCAACGAAATGGAATCACAAGCTACGGAAATACACGGTTCAGATTTTTATATAACCGTGTAATCGATTTCACGGGGACCTCGTAATATTTGAGATCGATCTGCAACAAGTTCCTGTCTATACTTTCAGCGGTTCGTCGACGATATCGGAAAGGATGGCAAAGATTTACCAAAGCTCAACGCGAGAGTGCCTACAAGCGTTACAACGTCTATCCAAGTTCCCGTCCTAACAAATTCCAAGCCTGAAGTTCGCTTCTTCGTTAGAACTTCCTTTTACTCTTCAACAAGTACAAACAGTTCCACGAGTTCCAACAGCCAGTCGACAATATTTCCAAACTTTTTTCCCCCGTAACTCCGGTAAATTAATCCACGATTATTCCCTTCAATTTCATTTTATACCACCGACCATTCCCGTGACATTCCCTAAGACCGAGTTCGACGACTTCGCCGAACTCGGTTTATTCTCGTTGTCAAAGAATAAGAAATACAACGAACGAGGTAACGTTCCCAGTTTCAACTCCTAATCGCGAAAGCTCGACAACCTTGGAAATAAGAATCGTCGGATCACCATCATTTTCCTATGCCTCCGTGGACGCGTTAACCTAACCCATTTTGCACGCTGTTTTCCACGATATCGTCGCGACGAAAGCATACCGACAAGATTCCACGAAAAGTTCTCTCTACGGTGATCCTCCGTGGGAACATTTTCTGCAACGATCTCCGTTCGCGGAACGTTCGAGTTATGCGCTCCGTGTTTTTCCCGAGTTTCTTTCGCCCCTTTTCTTCGAGAAACGATCGTGCCTTCTTAGGCAAATACGAATACGTGTATTAAAGTACCGTAGACTGTATTATAACACGCGTACCGTAACGTATCTTTGATACGAAAAATTCGATCAGCTTTTCTTTGATCTTGCACGGTGCTCCCTCGAACAACACGGAGGGGTTAGGGACGCCGATCGTCCGCGTAGATGGAAATCCGCGTAGTTGAGAACATCCTCTCCCTCGTCCTTCACGAAAGACTGACATAGATCTTTTTTATCGTCGATACGGGGAAGAAAAAAATGAAACCCTGCTCTTCGAAGGTTTAGAGACATCAATTAGATATTATATGGCATATTAAACGGTCGATCGGATTGAAATATTTCAGAGACGAGGGAAATATTGCGACATTTATCGTCAGACGCGAATTGCGAACATTTCGCTTTTCTAAATGACCAAATCGGTCTCTTTAGCTATTGCAACGATCGTTATACTCTCGTACAAAGTATCTTGGTAACTGATCGATTTTGTCGTGCAAGTTCACTCGCGTTCAGTTTTGCTATAAAAAACAATTCGACTCCGGGGTTGCAAACGGCTTTCTTTTTCTTCCATAACGTTCAGAAAGCGTGTTGGCTGATTGGATATTTAGCGATTGGTTAGATCCTTTTTTTGTTGCCTGCTATTGCCGGCTATTTTCTTGCCAGGTTTATTGGTTTCTCCTTAGCGAACAAAATACACCGGCTTATTGCGAATAAGAAGCGGACCGAGATCCTATCGAACACTGATTCCGCGGCATTCGAGATTACATACTATGAATGGAACGTTCCAGGTAAGACGGCTCCCCTGCACTTTCGCGATATTGGAAAGCTGATCCCGCAAGACGATATCACCGAACGTTTAAAATTTACAATCAGTCCCTGGCGATCTTTTTGTCGAGTCTTGCGCCAAAGTCACCGGCAACGCGAATCAAATTCCTCTTTTCCGATAAAAAAATCCATATTTCTCGAAATATTACTGATATTATTTAATCCTTCGGCGTGTATCAACGTAGGTAGGGTCATTCGATTCATTTGCGTTTCAACGCCTTAAAATCCAATCTTCGACTCCGCATAGGATAATCGAACTTGGTCGTATACGAGCTTTTCGTAATCGTTTCCATTCTTGATCGTTTTTATCGCGTCGAACGTAGGAACTCCAGAGGAAGATAGTTAAAAGATAAACGCGTTAATTCGGAGCAGCTGAGGGTTTGGAAACACCGAAAATCCAAGATGCAATGTTCGATATTAAATCGGAGATCGTACCTTTGCACGGTATAAACTTCGATCGACGAAGGTTTTCACAGAACAATGGTTCATAAAAGCTTCCACAATGGAATACACAAATTGACGTTGATTTCCATGACAAAAGAAATTCTCACTTTTGTTCCCTTATACGATAGAAGTTGCTGCAATATCTCCACCGTCCGATTATCACGATACACGTTAGATTCTTGGACGCGTTGAATCTTTCCATCTCGAGTCTTCGATTTATAAATTAAGAGCGGTGTACGTATCGTGTTAATAACAATGTTTTCGTGATTATCGTCGTGAGCAAAGTTTTATCGGACGCGCCAAGATCGTTTGCATCCAGCGAGAAGGAGATACATATACGCGTTTCGGTTTAAGTTTAAAATTGCAAAAATGCAGAAAATGCGCGTAGTACGAAACGTAGGAAATATCGAAAGTATAGAACCTGCTGTAATATTAAGATTCCGTTCGTTCGATCAAGTTTCTAAAAATACGAATTTCCACGAGAATCCGAAATCTACTAATCGCTGGTAACGATCACGATGGTGAAATCGGACGTGTGATACCTAAAAACCGCAGAAATCTTCTCGTCCTGGTCGGACAAATCTTTGGAAAATTAGAAAAGCGTCGGTCTAGCGACGATACGGATCGCGAAGACAAAGGAACCGGGTGAAACTTCGACATCGGAAGTACCAGCGGCAAGTTAAGGGTTGTCGGTCGGTTGAAGAGCCGCGCGGCGAATAAAAGCAACCACGTGCACCTGACACCTTCGAGATTCCCTCGACTTACCGTACCACCGCGAACTCTCTCTCTCTCTCTCTCTCTCTCTCTCTCTCTCTCTCTCTCTCGAGGTTTCAAGGATTTACCTAGTACGGAGATGGTTTACGGATTTCGCCAAGCTACCTAAGGATCCGATAATCTCCGGCAATCTCGAGTGAATGGGAATTAAGCGAGATGTTGGATCGCTGCTTGATTTTGCAGAACAGTGGCGCTTGGATCTTGTTTTTTATTTTGGAAATTCGGACGAGAGTTGGATTAGGTTGGATTAGGTTGATCCTCAACTACAGGCATCCGGGTTTTTACCATAGTCGATGACGGAATATTTTATTTGCGTTACTTTCGTCTAACGTAACGATACGATATTTGTACAACAGGATTTTTTATCAGGGACGCGTAATCTCCCAAGTTATCGCGTATCGGGTAATCTTATTTCTCAAGTCGGTGTATTATAAAAATGAAATATTGCAGTACTGCGACTAATTTGAAGCAGTGTATATTTGTGAAACTTTCCAGGCTATAGAACGTCGTGTGACTTGAAAGTTACGTACTTATATACATATAGCTGTATATATAGCTGTATTTCTTGACTCTCGTTTTATTTGCTGATGTTATACGTTATATATTATATAGAGAGAAATTTTCTAGTCGCTTCTATATTCAGTGCTTGCATGCCTGCTCGCCCATTTATTCCTGAATAGTTTTTGCGGATACTCGGTTCCTTTAAAGCCTGTGCGAAAAACAAATTTGCAATATCACCGGTACACGGAGCAAGAAGTGACCTATGAATATGTCTATTTGGCCCGTTCACGGTTACACGAGGCCATAAAGTAGACGTTGAATACGATGTCGAGTAAAAATTCCACCAATAAAATAACCAAAAAACCGGCTTTTCTGACTAAAATACTCGAACAGGCATAAAGAACTCCCAAGTGCATAAATTCCATGCATGTGAAACGAGAGGACGTTATGCACTTTTCAAAGAAACTAGCACTGTGCGTGCATGCGTGTGCGTGCAGATATTCTTTGGCCTTCCTTAAAAAAAGGCCAAGGTAAGATGCATAGATTTTTCAAAGCGATGATCATCGGTAAATGCAGATTTTTATTAATACCGATTTAATTTATTTTCTTTTTTTTTTTTTTTTGCAGATTCTAATTTATACCTAATCGTGTACGTGTTTTCTGCCTTGACAATTAATTTTTGGGACAATAGTGGTAGGAAGATCAATTTATTTTTCTAAAAATTGTCTCCATTTTTGTTTCTAGCCAGAAAAGAGTAGTCGTGGGGAACCTGCGGAAGCGTTCGAAAAATCGTTCCACATTTTTGGTTCTTCATGGGCCCGTCCACGAATAAAGAAACGTTCTACAACTCCTAATCCTCTTTCTACTTCTCGTAATCTCCCGATCGGAAAGAATCTCTTTCCAATGGAAACATTCCCAGGAAACAGACCGATCCTAACTTCCACTCTGTCGAAACTACAAATTCGATAAAAAGGGAAGACAAGTTTCGGTGGGAACGACACGAAAACTACGCGAAGATCCAGCGAGATTTTGTGACATTTATTTCGTTGAATGTAATAATCATCTCTGATGAAACGTTACGCGTAAGCTTCATATTCGAGCGTGATCGAATTATAAGAAGGCGTCAAACACAAAGATCTCGTTTTAAAAACGCCAAAGTCGCTCCTCTTACGCACTCGAATAACTCCACAAAGTATCTCAAAGTATCAAAGTACCATCGTATCTTCTCAAAACGAGGGAAACCTCGAAAAGATAGTAAAACGTTCAAAGTAATGCCAGTATAGAGTACGAGATCGCTCTTCGCTGCTTCTAGATATCTCGAGTAACTTGAAGGTAGCTTGGAGGAAATACACGAAATTAAAGAGAGGCTAATATACAAATGAGAAAATCTTCCTTCGGCGACGCGACACGACATCGTGCCTTCCTTGAGAAACGTTTTGAAAAGGGCTTCTTTTCAACGACGTTATTCGTAATACGGTATAAATAATAACAAGTACCTAAAGCTACAAAAATCAAAAGAAAAATTGCTGCATAAACGAAAATATCTATTTGCCTGAGAAAATTTAAAAACAGACAACGATAGAGACGGGGAAGGGCGTATTCCTAAGATCCTCGACGTGCCGATAACAAGTAAAATCGAAACTTCAAGCAAAATTACTGCAAACGAGAGACGCTTCTCCCTAAGAATTTTCAAAGCAAAGACAAAGAACAATCGCGTGACAAGATACGCTTTAACGTGCCAATAATAAGAAAGAAATCGAGGAGAATCTAGTCCGAACGAGAAAATCGTTCCTCTGAAAATTGCCAAAAAAAAAAATAAATAAATAAAAAAAGAGAGAACAGTCGACAGAAAGATCCTTTTTCCTTAACAAAAATTACAACGCGCTGTAACAGACAAGCACAGTGAAAAGTTGAAGCAAAGTAAGTATCCCAAGTAAGTAAAGCTTCTCTTCGCGACACAGCAAAATGTTTATCCTGGTAGATTTTAAAAGCAGAAAAGCAATCGACAGAAGGACCCATTTCCACGGAAATTATTCATAACCTCGGCAATAACGAGTTAAGCGAGCGGAGTGGTGGTTAAGCGAAGATCTTGAAATATGCAGGGCGTGGACATCGGCCAGGAAATGCGCGAACCGTAGCGGCAAACAAAAGCGATAATTGAAAACGCGTGGACACGAGGGATAATTAAAGGATGACAGACGGCTGAGTCATTTGATGATACCCACGCGGACTAGAAGAACGCGCGTGAGAACGAATCGCGGATTACGACACTCGGTCGAGGCTTTAACGGCTATTAAAAACGAACTTCGGAGAGAGGATTATGGGCTGGATTAGCAGCATCTCTTTAGTATAAATATCGGCCTAGATACAGTTTACCGTTCGCTCGATATTTATCGAAAAATCGCGAGGTAACGAGATCGTTTAGAAACAATGGGATTCTTCGAATCGCTGGGTGACGTTGGCTTACGAGATGTAAGATTTATTTGCGTTTAAACGGCTGTTAGATTTAAGGAGAGTATTGGCGTTGTGATTTCTTATGTCCGTGGCCCGATCGACGCCAAGAGAGATATCCAGCTTTATTAATAATTGATAAAACGTCCTAAGTTGTTTCTTGAAGTTCTTTCGCTTTTTACGGATTCCCTGAGGTCGTGTCACGAGTTTCAATGAAAAACATATCTGATAAATGCGGAGAAACCTTCGGAGATCTTAAGAAGGCGAAGCTGCATTTAAAACTGACTACTAAGGATTCCAATCGCGTCCCGTAAGTAGAATCTACATTAATAAACAACGTTACCTGTTTAAACATCTTCTGCAATCTTACGGTCGTTTCAAGTACGTGGAAGCCTAAAGTTTCTCAATTTTTGTTAACAAAATATTATCGTCGAAGATACTGCATGCTACGTGAAAAATGGAAATATAACGCTTTAACCTTTTTTTCATTCCTAAATGAAAGTACTTCCCGTTGAAGCATACTGTTATCAAAGAAAAGTTGTAACAATTGAAGATAACGTTTTAATGATATTCGTTAAAAACTACACAAACGAGAGTGAAACAAGGCCATGGCGATCTAGATCTCACGAATAGCAAACGTCAACGGGAGTAATCTGATTAACACGTATGAAACACCTATGTACGTACATCAGGAATAGGCGGCGTTTTAATTTCTCGTCGTTGCGTCAGGCAATTTAAATAGAACCGATAACCGAGCCGATGTTAGGACACGAAGAATATACGAGATAAAATGGCCGGACCGCTGATCAATTTAAGAAAAATGGCTAGGACAAGTTGGCGACCAACAAAGCAATACAAATGCAAATCATCTAGAAAAAGAAGAAGAGTGAGGCGCGATAGCGTATCCAGATTGCTCGAAATATTTTTCGCAGATTGAACCTGTACTCGTTGTTTTTTATGCACTTTTTCTGTTTCGCCTTTTTATTTCTTCTCTTTTCTATTTTTTTTTTTTGTTTTTTCTTCTTTATTCCTCTTTTTTTTTTAATTTCCGCGGCCGAAAACCTCTTTTTTCGCCACACGAACGCCCCGAGACGAAATAAATCCGACGACCTACATAAAACAAAATCTCGTTCGACCCGGTGTGACATCGCAGCTTCGCGTTGAAAGAAAATAAAAAAAAAAATGGGAGAAAAGAGGAATAAATAATTGAACGAATAAACAAATAAGATTAATGAAACGAGTGTATCGAATCACAGATACAACGCCTGTTCCCTGGCTAACGGGCTATAATTTTGACCAAGAGAGTCAGCTGTCCTGCCTGGCGATCGCATTCCATCAATCGTTTATCATTTTCGACGTACCGACAGAGTTTTTCAAGAAACAGAGAGTAATATTAGTCTGAGACTCTGACGTTGGTTCAACTTGATTAATATTACTCTGCGTGACTCTCTTTAATTGGAATTTATATTTATCGAATATTCGAGAAGGTGATAAAATCAAGCAAAAAGTTCCAACAAGTAGAATTGATTGGCCCTGTAATGAATTCTACAATTGCTCTTCTACAAAAGACAGAAAATGTAATTTATAACAAAGTATCGTTCCACGTTGAATAATAAATTTAGAAAAAAGAAAGAAAAGCTTAACAAAAGAGTATTACAAAAAGTTCATATTTAGAAGCATTTAACTACATAGTTTGACTGGGAAACTCGGATTTTATATGGCCGGAGTTACATTACAGTTGGAATAAAATATGAGAAATACACAGCGTTCAACGCAATATTTCTGCAAACTTCTAAAACCGTGCACCTTATACATTTCGCGCATAACCACATAGCCTACCGCCTACTCATATGCAAATCAATAATCCTGTCAGCTCAAACGCGCAAAGAGTAACTGCAAACCCTATCAATCCACCTTTCATCCACTCCGTACAATCTCCTCTATCATACGCCATACGCTCTAACCCATTCCAAACCGATGACACAATAAGTAAGTAGGTACATCGTATATTGTCCAATGCAAACGATGACGCATACGTGTCTTAGGAATAAATCGATATTAATGTCCAAGAAACTATCCAGGAGATGACGTTATAAATACAAACAAGAGATGATAGAGAAGTGTTTGTAAAAACGAAAATCAAAATTGATTTAACGTTAACGCGTTCGAAGATCTGTACGAGCCAATTAGAGCTGTATTTTTATTGATTTCATGATTTTCACGTGACAAGGAGAATTTGGTAGATTCGCAAATATAACTGTGTGAAAACAGACGATTTTATGAATAGAAAGACACGTTTGTCAACAACGAAAAAAGTTCGCGTCGAATTAATATCGAATACGACTGTATTGAACTGTATACCTTCTGCCAAATATTCAAATTCTACGTATTACCACGTTAAAAAAAAAATGGAAACGTTTCAATTTGACGATCATGGGGCAAATATTCAAGTTTCCCGAGGATTCCTGCTAATCGTAATTTAAAAAAGAAATACCCAACCTGTCCCACCTAATGACGAATAAGAAATTGAAAATTCTGTCGAAAGAGGCACGACGCGATAATAACTTTGCTGCTCAAATATCCAAATCCGCCATCAAGCGTCGATAACACCGCAAGTACAAAAAGAAAGAAAGGTAGCGAATATGCTGTAAATTGCCATTGCTGTCGCGTAAATCTCCGTCACAGATCGTCCTACCCAATACCCGACCAGCGAGGAATTGGAAAACATTGCAGAACGAGCAAGAAATACGCTTGAAATCGTCCAAAACGATCGGTGGATTTTTCTAGTAAGGCTTGGCCTCGAACGAGCTAATCTTCATAGCCGATCGTCAAAATGGGAATAAAGAACGAAGCAAGAAGCAGACGAACAAGCGTTTAAAAAACGAGATCAGGGAGAATGCGCGCAAGCCAAGAAGGATCGTGTTCGCCACGCCTTCCCCGGAGCAGTTCGCGCAGCCATAAACAATAAGCTCGCGAAGCGATCGGCAAAGCCGGATTGCAAGGTGAATGGATGTGACACCGGAGGAGGAGAGTTGGCAAATGCTGCCAAAGGTGTCGGTCGGCATTCCTCGCGTTCCTGCCACCTGCAACGTTCGAGCCGATTTGCTCCACCTGTCTTTGCTGCATTGCACCAGAACGCAATGCACACAAAGCCCCGGCTTTCATAGTCGACGATCGTCCAACGGGTTTACGATTTCTCCTGACGCATACGAGACTCGCTTTGCTCGCAGAAAAGCCAAGTGCCGAGCACCCGCGAGTTAAAATTTTTTAATCGCGTGGTCGTTGATGGAAGTACGTGGAACCGGCGAGATATTTTTTGCAAAAGGCGAGAAATTTGGAGCGAATGTGCGGGCTTATAGGATCAGGGTAATTTTCAAGGTTTAACTTCCGAAGAGATGCTTTTCGGCTATTTAATACTGCGAAGGGTGGATCTTCGAGCGCTTGGTATACCGAACGGTAGATTTTCAGACGTATCTCGAAGAACGGATTTCCGATCTTTGGAAATTTCCTATTCCGAAGAGTAGTTGGTGTCCGTAGACGGAAAAGTAGGTTGTATCCTAGATTGTAGGTTGTAGGTTGTAATTGGTATCTCGAGAGAAACGTAAATTCCTAAATAATTATATTTTCTATGCCGAGCACTGTGAAAGATAAGCGTCTGGTAGTTTTACAGATTACAGCGCATAAAGAATATGTAAGAGAAGAAACGAGAAATGTTAGAGGTTAGAAGGTGCGTGCAAACGATATTTGCAAAAGGTTTGAGAATAAAGTTCGAACAGGGAACGATTCTCGAATCGATCGCTACTGCGTCGACGATGAAACGTTTCGTGTCAACTTGCTCGGTGTAACGTTTTAAACGCTTCGAGTACTGTCAGATTTCATTTTACAGGACACGAATTGTAAAATGGCCAACAGAGTTCTCCACCTGACATCGATCAACGATATCGTTCTTTTTTATTATCCTTCGCATACACACCTCTGCTCAAATCAATCGTTCAACCCACCGTGTTAACTAATTTAAAGAAGAGGTAAACCCGCGCACAGCTCGTCGCTCGGCACGGTAGAATCCAGTCATATTCGAATCACGAATTACGTGGAAAACGCAACGTAGTCGCAAAATACGAGCTCCGTGCGAACGTTTAATTACCAAAGTAGCAAGCAGTTAACCGTAATACGCAGACACGCGTAGACGATCATAAAGCCAAGGAGTAAAACCTTAAACTCGAACAAAATTCTAAATCCTTTCAACCCTCCGTAACAAGAAACGAAATTATCCAAATGAACATCCAAGAAGCAAGAACTGTGAGGGAATAAAGCACGCAAACGCATAAACCAGCGAAGACTACGCTATACTCCTTTGCAGCTCCCGAGAGACAAACTACAGGTAGCAAAACTTGAGTCAGAAGCGTGGTTTGCTCGCTACTTCCGGTGGATGCCACGGCCAATTACCGTGCACCGGTGGCAAGAAAATTCTATAGATACGAAATTCTCCGAGATGCTTCGTAGCATTCGGCACCACCTTATCCCTCGCTAAGAGGTTTATAAAAGCTTTCATGGTAATTACATCTCGCGCGCGTTTACTATTCGCGATCTTTGACTCTTTAAGTATGGATACATCCTCGCAGATCGTTCCTCTCAAACGCGAAAACAACTACTTGGATTCTTACGCGCTTATGGAACAATTTCAAGATATACGATAAGAGTACACAGAACGCGCACAATATGCGCAAATATCTGTATAAAACCGTTCGCGATATTTAATAAACGAAAGAAATCTCCATTTAAATTCCGTTAATTATATTTATTAAAGTACGAATTTCCATCGGCATTCGCGGATCGAAAATTCAATATTTTACAAACGACGGTACGTACCTTCAAAACGTTTAATTCCGAAAGAGATTTTTAGAACGACATCCATTTGAAAGATCAAAAGAAAGAAGATCAAAAACACGAGGATAGAAATCACGTAAATATGATAAACTTAATGGCTTAGAACCAACTATCGCTAACGCGTCAACAGAGTCGAAAACGAAGATCTCGCGCTTCTCTAGCCGCTTGATTCCCTTCGCGAATAAATCCGACTTTACGAGCACCTTGGTACGCGACCCATAAAGGGCGTATTCACGTTTTCAAAGAGCGTGTGTGTTCGTCATAAATACCCGGCAGAACCGGTATTCGAATTACGCGGATGCGAGGATGCGGCCGCGATGCTTCGAAATTTATGAAAAGCGTATTGAGTTTTTAAAGGGTTCTTAATGACCCTTTTACCCCTGTAAAACTGTCGGGCTATCCTCCACCACCGTTCTAATTTTTCCTCCTCGTTTCCCTTCTTCTTTTCTTGTTCCTTCCTTTTTTCTTTCGTTACTTTGACTCTCTTTTTTGTCTCTTGTCTTCGTTAAAGTAGGCTTTGCTCTTATCTGGAATAAAGCAAACGAAACAACCAAGCGTCTGGATGCTGACTCTCGGAATTTTACGTCAAGCAGAGATTAGCGTCTAGTCAATGAAAAAAGGGAAAAGAGCTAAAGATAGTCTGAGCTGAAGATAGTCGTGAAAAATGGTCAGGCATTCGGAGAGCTGGGAGAGATTTGTCAAAGATCGTAGTTTGAATATATGAATATCTAATCCACGCCTTACTTAATATCGTTTGGTGGCTGTTAAACGTGGTGATTTACCGCTAGATGAACGATACCTTCGGAAGTTGAAGTAACGCGATTAAAAATTCTAATTTTCGCTTCGTAAAGATCCTCGATACTCTCGATATGCGTATATATCTAACTTTAAACCAACCTTAACTAACCAAAAACGTTGATCCGGCATGAGAAAATTAAAATCTGAAGTGAAATCGAATTCCATCGGAAAAACGTAGCTCTCCTCTGTCGCGTCCAACGATAATCCACGACAGAATCCACGCGCACAACGAAATATTACATAACTAGATAAAACGATCAGTCTTTGAATTTTATTTCGATTACCTAACGTTTAACCGTTACTATTTAATTAAAGGAATAAATCCGTAAAGATATATTATAACATAACGTTCAAGCGGATTAATTAATTACAAAGATACGTAAATCCACAAAAACTACCTCGTTTCTCTAATACGTGACTACGTGAAACAAGAATAAATACGAAACTACAGGGTCCTCGAACCGCGCGATGATAACCCAACGCATAGTATAGCTATTCAGATTTCAAATAGCAGACAACCGAGAGGGGTTGTAAAGGAAAAGGGGCTTGGAACACGAAACACACTCGGTCGAGTAGCTTCCAGGACAAAGGAGATAATCGAGTGATCTCGAGTGGGTCCGTGACTATACAGGGAGAGACAGAAGCGTGGAAAACATGCGAGAAATGTACGCGTTGCAACGAGAACTCGCGTGACAAAGTCGAACACCGGGGGTTGCCGCGGAGGGTGGAAATATCCACGGACAGGAACGTTTCAATCTCTCCAACGTTCTTCGGCCGTGAAAGTTCAAGGTTCGCGGCTGGATAAACGCGCAAATAACAGTAATTATGGAAATCGTGCTGCAGGAAGATTACGCGATGGAATTATCTTCTTCTTTCATCTGGATGGAACGCGCTATCAATTTTAGTAGTCGCAGAGATGTCGAACTTTCGGTGGATATTTTCAGTGTCGAGGAAATTATATAACGAAGGAAAACATGGAACGTTTCGTCGTTTCAGCGCCAAGGAAGCTTGAAATCTCTTCGATCCATCAAACAGCGAAATAATATGTATAGAAGGAAATTATTGAACAAGCTTAGAGGGAATAAATTGCTGTTTCAAAATTCGCGAAACATATTCGAACAATAGATACTTACGTCGCTGAAAAGAGAAATTCTACGATTACAAAAACAAAAAAAAAAAAAAAAAACAAGTATATTGTCATAAACCACCAAACACGTTGCACCTTTATACAACATCCTATGCAAAGCAGAGTTGCGAGCATAAATATAAACTGGAAAGATTACAGGATGGTAACGAAGTAACGTTACGGTTGCCTCGATCAAATATGCATCGTTCGATATCTATTATTATTATTATTATTACGTTCTCGTGACGGTGGCGTTGTTCGTGTCATAAAGTATGAACGAAGGGAACAAGAGACATTACTACTACGACCAGAGAGGGGGTGGCTGGTGTAAGTAGTAATTTATGAGGAACAATAGGTCGTGAAAAAGAGCGGGTGCAACCGGTATGCTCGTTTACCTTCGCGCCACTAGGTCACACGGTATTCTCTCTCCTCGTGACGATCGATACGAGGAATTCTTTTCCATTACGCCACAGGATAATCGATTTTCTCTCCGATACGATGGAAAGCGTCTGATATATACGTGTGTGTGCCTATAAACCGCATCCCACCAGGAAACAGAGAGAAAGCAGAAGGCAAAGAGAAGATGAAGAGAGAGAGAGAGAGAGAGAGATTGTGGTTCGCGACAAGGCTGCGGCTCGATTATTGAAATTACAAAACGGGAGTAGCACGATCCGCAATAACGTGGCTTTAATGAACGTCGTTTCGTAGCATGCTCGTCGAAGGCAGACTTCTGCCGCCCGTCTTTCGTATAATGGAACACCTGTTCACGTGGATCGTGCATGATTCCTCCAATCGTCTATCTTTAACCTACAATTCCCATAAGCACCTACTGTAAAATAAGGAAATTGATAGTTTATAGGTCTTAATTGACGCTAGTGCCTGGTTTTCTGTATAGTTCTGTAGGTTTGTAATCGGTTGATTGGGTGCTTCATTTTGTTTGTTCTAAGTGGTATAATTTTGAAGATAGTGTAGAGATTGTTTCGAAGGATATTCATGGCATAATGCGTTAGTGTATGTTAAAATTACGTCAACGGTTAAGTGGAAGATATTCGCCGAAAATGAATAAACACTTACCATACGCGGTAATGTTTTATTTTTATCCGAATATTCAACTTGTCGTTCATGGTCATGTGCGATGGGAAAATACGAACGTTTAAAATAATCGGAAATATCTTGTATGTTTTTGCTCAAACGATTAACCTTCTAGTTATATAAGTATTTGCCTAAATCGCCGAGAAACGTCCACACAGGATATTTCAAATTCCTAAGAAACGCTGAATCACGCAATTCATTACGAACCGTGACTACTGATATCGAATGGCGAGAACTTAATTAGAAACTATCGCATATACACAGTGTGTAGTCGCTCTCAGTATATATTACTATCGAATTAATCCAACACAATTTTATATCAATTATTCCTAATTCCTGATTTACAATTCCCGCCTGTCAATCCTGACATCCTGAAAAAATACTGAAAAAATCTTGAAGAAAAAAAAAAAAGTTAAAATACCGAAATTTTTATTCGAGTACCCACCATTTTTCTTTCCACTCGTGCTCGACATTTTTCCACGAGGCTTACTTCTCCCATACAGAACGTGTTAATGTCACGATAATGATAAGAGGATCTTGAAATTTTCACTCGACTTTTAATCCCCACTTTCAGTCGAGTGTTAAACTTCCGAGCTTTTGTTTCCAGCGCCAAGAAAATATAAGTGCCGCAAAAAAGGGGCGAATAAAAATTGAATTGCGATTCCACCCGGATGTTCGATTCTACTACCATTTTCAACCGAGCTCGACAAGTTGCGAGTGCAAGAACAGAAGAGAAGTATAAGTTTCCGCTCGAGTACGTCGGAATAGCGAGGCAATCGTTATCGAATCAAGTCTGATCGATTGGCTTTGGTCACGGTAAATAAATGATAATCGTAATTCGCATCGAGAAGTTCCTTCGAAGCAGCAGGAGGGGGCGGAGAACCAACTTACCATTTCTGATATGCGATCGATTCTGCTGCGCATCATGTCGTGGCCAACGATAAAATTGAAGGGCTCGCGATAAAAACAACTCTTGTTCATATTTGTCTCTTTCCAGAGGATATCCGTCCTTAATATTTCTGTTCGATGAATCTGAATTTTCTTTAGAGAAATACTCATCGTTTAAATATTCATCGCGCGATTGCTGCGAGTACATCTGTTATTATATCATAGAAGAACTATTTTTGATTAAATCATCAAGTTGCGGAACCTTGACGAAGGTTGCAGAAACTCGCAGAAATCTTTTCTGAATACATTATGCGTTGTACGAAGCATCTTGAAATTTCATTAGCACTGTAACGAAACTCGACTATCGTCGTTACGTATTGATCAAATTTGGAACAAATCTGACGATATAAGATAGAAACTATACGACACTTGGTGCAAATATATTTCGCAGAAATCGTAAAACTGTTTGAACAGCTAATTATCCATTATGTTAATAATCCTCGATATTCAGTATCGTAATATTCTTCGGATAGCTATTTACGTTGCATACCGATTTTTTATTAAATATACGCGTGCAACAGATATCTTGTCATTCTTATATCCATTTTCATATCGGTTTCAAATTTGACCAATGCAGTGTCTTACTACGATCCTAAATCGACGAAATTCGAAAACGTCTTACATGTAACACGTATGAAATGGACGTAAGCGTTTTCTATGATAAGTTCTCAAGTACCTTCGCGAGTATATTTCTAATAGTCTGGTAATCGATGACCGCGTGAAAAAAAAAACGCGAATCGTACGTTCACCCCTCTCGAAACGAGACTGCAAACAAACGATCGTGCGGAGAAATTACGATCGTGGATTGATCGTGTAAAAACGTCGACGAAAACGAGGGTTAATTTATACAAATTGGCTCAGCAAAAAAGGACGAGGGGAAAAATCGCTCGAATAAACTCGCTAGTGAATCGACAAACACGATGAAATACAGACTTCTTCTAATTAGAGACCAGGGTAGCTCCAACCAGATACGCTTTGGCCAGTGTATTGTATGAATAAACAGAAACGAAATTTGTATCAGCATAATTAGTTGGATCATAGATATCTCTATCTATCTGTGTGTTGGTACAATCGTTAAAGAATTGTTGCGATTCAGCCAAGCAACTAATTTGGCAAAGAGCGTTCTGCTGTGTAAGTAGCGGATAGGTCTAGTTTTACGTATTCTCTTTTTAAGAATTTTTATATTTATTCGACGTTGCAATTTAGTTTCAACTTCGCATCCAATTACGTGAAAATTTAATCCCTCGACATTTTAATGAAAATAATTAAATTCCTCCGTAACAAAAAACAAGTAACAATACATCTTCTATAAGATATAGGTCTAGGCATTTTAGTAATATAATACAGCTCGAATTCGTAAGAATCGATAGTTAATATAATCAACTATGCGTAACAATTAAATATTCTAAAAGACAGTTCGTTGCACGATCTGCCAAGTATGGTAATCGATACCTTCGAAACATTTAGGAACATATTCTCAAAATTACTCTAAATCCAGAGACGATCAAGCTTAATTACCGTACAACGTTAGATAATCCGTGTTATCCGCCGATAAATACCTAATGCTCAAGACAAACTTAAACGATAACCTCAACTCCATAAATTGCAAACTAAATTGCAAGAGAGGCTCGATACGCTTTTCAAAAGTTGGGATAAATAAATTTACAGAAATAAATCGATTGTTTCCGAAGAAGTCCTATACCAATTGCCTTCCTAGATAAAGTAATTGTGAAATTCACAAAAAGTAAGTCGCGAGTTGATCGATGCGATTTCTGCGAGGTTCGAACAATCAAAAAATACCTAACTCTAATAATCGACCGCTTTATATAGCATTCTGCAGCATTCCCACGAACGGAAATGCAGTATTTGCCCGCCTAACGTGAAAAACGCGAGTTGCTCGCGAGGTAACGAGGGGGAGCAACGGCGGGGAGGGGACGCAATTATCGCGAAAGCGTGGCGTTATTGGTAAGTGGTTCAACAGTTTCTCACGGAGGGAAGGCGATGCGTGACGCGTGTTCGCGCGCGCGTTGCTCGCGAGCCGAAAAATGGCGATGCGGATTGTAAAGAAGAAAAGATAAGAGGGTCAAGTGTCGGTGGGTGGTGCATACAGCCAGCACCGGGTACAGAGAGTTATAACGTTATAGCAATGAGGAAAATTGGGGCAGCGCCGCGCCGTTGAAAATGCCCCTTCAGAAATTTAAAGTGCGCGCGATATTAAGCTCGCGCGCGCAATGAAACGAACCCTTTTTGGATCCAGGGCTCAACAACAACAACGCTAACTGGCCCAGTCCCGCGCAAAGATAAATGCACACGTGCAGTTTCTGTTCCTGACCTTGTTTTCCAATTCCTTCGAGTCCCGGATATTAAACGATGGCCGTGCAACACGAAACGATCCTGCGAATGTGTCGATGTGTCTTGCAGCAGTGTTTACACTTTGAAACCAAGGCCAGAAGCGCGAGCTTGAAACGTAGCGTAATATGATACGAGTAAATAACGAAAAAAAAGTTTTCCTATTCGTTGACATTCGAAGTACCTCGGCAAACGCTCAGTTTAATCCTATCATATTATTTCCTCCAATGACCAACAGAAATGGCGCATTTATGTTTCTGTCGTGTGCAGATATTGACAGAAAGAAGTTTCAATCGAGTATATATGATTCGTTGTTTGAACGTGTCGAAAAATCAAATATGGCGTTCTAAGTTCATCCCTAGCGTGGACTTCGTCGATAAAGTTACATCCTGCATGGAATGTTCCGTAGCGCGTAGGCGGTATATTGAAATGTGAAAAATAGTTGACCTTATAACTAATCCTACAGTTGCGATACGAAATTCGTGCTACATTGATAACGTCAATTTGCTATAGAAGAGCGATACGATACAACGTAAAAAAGATAAACTTTCTCGGACATTGATTTGCAATAGAAAATTGAAAGCAGAGAATTATTAGTTACTCGATTATTTAGCACTGGAAATGTTTTCTCTCTTTTACGATTTAATTACTTGGCTTTGGACAATTCACGACCTAAAGATAGGTTAAAGCAATCCTACATCGAATTATGGCATTTTCATTAAACGGTATAATTCTATTGTCGAATAATTATAATATTATCATCCTCGTAAATAGCTCGCTTGCAGAATTAATTTATACAAATATCTGACAATCGACGAATGAAAAATTGACTCTTTGTAAAACGTGTCACTCGCCTAGCGAGCCAACGATACAATCGTTCGTACGTAAAATAAAAAAGACGTAGCAAGGGCTAACTTACACGATGTTTCTTTCTTTGTCTTTGTTACTGGACTCACTGCATTGCAGTCGAAAGCACACTTCGGGCTAGTACTCTAAAAGATTTATATGTACTCAATGGCATATGGTGCACGCACCATGAAATCACTATGCGTGATGAAAGGTGTACGTGCTTATGCACATGCGTATATTATACATGCATAATTATTTTCGATCATGATGTTTATCTAACCGGGATCGGACGTATAGAAAGCGACCACGCCACGATCCAGAAAAAGAATAAACAATTGAACCTATAACTCGCATTAGACCACCGATCCAGTTACGTGAAAGTAAAAGTGGCTGCATTGCGTGCTCTCTAGCCACCTAATGAACCGCGGTTATAAATGTGTATTTTATAGACGCCAAAGGTTGTCGCCAATTATATTTCGTTATGAATATGTGAAGACCACGCACGAAAATAATATCGAGGTATTTTACTCGTTTCCTGGCTTTTATGTCATTTGATAATAAAAGAAAAGTATTTTGATATGAAACGGTTCAAGAAGACAATAAATAACCTCGTAGATTCGGAGATGTAAATCTTTGAAAATAGGTGATAAATTCACAACATTTTGTAAGAAACGAATAATACTACTATAATTCTTATAGTTAGTTTAACTATATCGATATTAATTCGCGCAAGCAACGTTATTAATATTTCTGAAACGTCCAAAAGCTGAAAAAGAACACATATTTAATCTTAAAATCGACTAAAGAGATAGTTCTAATGTGAAATTGATTGACGACATATTGAATTTTTAAATTGCTCCTCCGTGAAGGACGGTTATATTTTACACCTGTGGTCTTTATATACATATAAACGAAAAATAACAGACAATTTATTTTTCGCTGAATCCTCAATACCTTGTTATAAATTTGCTCGATTTAAGAATCGAAAGATTGTATTCACATTCGATGGATAATGAGTTGTAAAACAAACCATAAGACATACCTGAACCGCGAGATGGAAACAAAAACAACGTATTATTTCATCCAGCGACAGCTTTACGACGTGTTCAACCTTCGAGAGCCGTTTTACACGAATGGTATCCTTGGCGACACTAACTAACAAATTCGATCGAACTTTTCGAACTGTCCCGTTACATCTTATGACTAACTTCGCGAAAAACATCACTTTGCGAGAGAACCGCGAGTTCGATCTTCGTCCTATCGATAAATGGATGACAGCCAATCGACGCGTTCCAATAAGAATAGTTTTACCGCGTCTTCGGTACCACTAATAAAACAAAGCATATCGCGTAAACAAAACGCAACACGGATTCAAACAACAGAGAACCGATCGATTCACGATTATGCTTTTCCGTCTCGAATCATTACGCGGAAACAAGAACCAGCACCGGTGCTTTTCAACCCAGCGCGCCTTTTCCATTGAGAGGTTAAAAAATGAATTTAAGTTCGAATAAAATTATTTTTATATCGAATATCGTACTTTTCACGAGTATAAACATCGCTTTCTACGTTCTTCGTAATAGACTGTTGATGTGTATGCAATTTTATATTTCTATGAACATAACTAAAGGAAAAGGATGTAAATAAAACTTTGTTTCGTCCACATACGATGCCATACGCATTCTGTAAATTTTTGCACCCGTATATTTCCCGAAAACGCATAAAGATCCGATGTCCAGTTACAAATAAGAAGCACAGGAATACGCCCCTGATCGATTTCATTATTTATTTACCAGAACTGCTATATGGTCCACTATGCAGTGTATTAATGCGCTTGTCGGATCTCCAAAACGCGACGTGACATGTCAGCTAGCCGGTGGCGGTCGTTGCGCGATAAAGACAACCAAAAAACGTCGTACAATCGTAAATAACTATGATTGAACTTACCTCTTCGGCGAATTCAAAATCTCCGTCGAATTTCCGTTTGCACCTCGCCTCGCTGACTAGAACCAGTAGCACCGTGGCCACGAACATCCAGGAAAATCGCATGGCTCTTGATCCCGCGGGAGAGCACCGTCCACCGTGAACCAACGAAACGAGGAGACGCCGCGCAAATTCCCGCAAAACACGTGCACCGTCACACGATTCGACAACTAAGAACAATAGAATCTGTCCATGAAACGATGACAGGAGAACGACGATGAAAAGGCGCGCACGTAAACTCCAACACGTTCTGTGTTACCCGTGTATCCCGCTAGGCGGAAGCGTACAGTTCGACGGTCGAACGAGTTGTGACTGCGCGAGCTGAGTCGAGGCGACGCCGCACTACTACAGACGCGTGGTCGCCTATTGGTCGGATTCCGGCGAATGACGGGGAGGGACGGTGGGGGCTGCGGGCGGTCACCTATATAAACGGGACTACCCCTCTCACTCTGTTCCTTTTCCACGAGCTACGGTACAGCTACGTCTACCTCAGCGAGTCTCCGGTAGCAAGATTCGCGCGAGCGCGTGGTACACTGCGCCAGTCAATACCTCCACCTGCTCTCTCGGTTCACCTAGCCGGTATCGCCAGTGAGTTGACAAGAAAAAAAAAGGGCGCGGGGAATTCGGCAGGAGGGCACCAAGAAAGAATCCAGTCCCCATCCAGCATCGGATACTCGTCCAGACTGACCTGGCAAGATTCTCCTTTCTTTTTTTTCTTTGTATCGTTTTCTTTCTTTTTTTTTCTCTCTCTCTCCTCTTATGTACTTTCTTCTCAAACCCGCATCAGATTAGAGACTCTTTGACGGGTGATTCTAAACCAGAATCTCCTTAACTCGACACCTCGTTGCTCGACGTTTCATTACGTTCGATGACGTATCGTGTTTTGATAGGAGTTGAACCGAGATTCACTAAGAACCTTAGGGGTTTTGTTGTATTATTTGGAAATGGAGATGTAATAGAGTGAGAAAAGAATATGTATGTACGTATTACCTGAAAATGATCTGAAGATGGAAACACTTTTTTCGTTCTCAAAACTGTGGAATTAAAAATTCCGTAATAAATGATCTGGCTATAAATGAATCTAGTTGTTCCGTTACTTCCTAGATTAATGAAATTAGATGTTATAAACAATTTATGGAAGGAATTTGATTTGACGATGATTTAAGAGCACGTTGATTGACATCGATTATTACTGTCGTTCGAACTGATGCAAATAATGGCGGGAAGGAATCGGAATGGTGGGAATGAAAAATCGAGGTGGGCGACCTATCGAAGAACAACAGTCAAATTATTTGTCAGTTGAATTCGCAAGTATCGAGTACTCGGAAATCGCGCGACGAATTTCTGAAACGACTTAAACTCGACACCGTAAAATTAAATCGTTACCGTTATTGAGCTTTTAAAGGAAAGTTAATGTTATCGCGACGAGCCCAACGAGATTCTCGAGTAATAGTAGAATGGTGTGTATCTACGTTATGGTGGCTGTACTTTCTGGAGTTATGTTCAAGATTTCAGTAGCGCGGGATACAAGTGGCAGGTACTTTCTACCATTCCGTTAAGTTTTGTCCTTTCTTTGAAGGTACTTAGAAACATAAAAGCAGGCCTGTATTTCGAGTGAAAAGTTGTCGCGGCAATTTGTCTTACTATTTTCTTAACGTGCAACCTGCACTGTATCTTAACCCCCGCCCACTCCCCTGGTTGCTGAGCTATTTTCCTCGGGTGGAAGTGCACGGACACTTCCCGTGAGAATAGAAACCAGGAAGACAACGTCACGCAGACATCTCCTCTATAAAATAGATCGCATCACCGGGAAATACAAAGGGGGAGATGTTACTAAGCCAACTCGAAGGGGTCGCTACTTTATACATATTTGTTAAATATTGCCTTTCTTTGCGGCTGTCTTGCTACGTTGACCGCCATTTGATACAGCGGAATCTCGGATTTATGATATGTACTTGATTAATCTTTCTTTTTGATATTTATTTAATTTCGTCCTCGCGATCAAGAAATAAGGCTTGGTTTACAATAACCATAGTACAATATATGGTCGCTTATTTACCCATCTCATCTCTCATACTCTACATTTACACCAACACTTACGAATAAACTGAATAGAGATTGAAGTTAAAACATAGAACTATAATATTGTACAATTCTATAACTATTTATTTTTCTCTGTGAAATATTAATGAGATCTTTTTATCCTTCTTTTTTTTGTTTTTCTTTAGAAAAGTTTAAAGAGATTTAACTATTATCATTATATCAGAAATGTTTGTAAAATTCTGTATGTATTATTGATAGATGAGATAAGTTGGTTTAAAATTACTTTTAATATTTGAGATAGTTCGATTTCTCACTTCGATGTTAGATCTCGCTTCTCTTAGGAATTTATTGTACCAAAGGGCCAATTCGTCTCTCCGGTTCGGAGATGTGTGTCCTGCAGGACGATGTATATTCCTTGCGGCTCATATGTTTAGTATACTACGAAACAGACTCAAATGTCTCCTCAGAGACTACTTCCTCGCGGAATGTAGTCGCTAAACACGCGTCTTCGACACGATCACAGAGTACGAGTAAAGTTCTCTTTATAATTAAAACAGCATTTGTGCTTTTATTAGATATATCAGTAATTTAATTCCGACTCAGCTGATTAGTCATCGATTTTTTAAATCTATTAATCTAAGTATAGATTTCAAGGTAATTATGTAAATTTTCACGATATAGTCTCTTCGTTCATTTCTTTTCTTTTTTTTTTTTTTTTATGTATTTTCGGAACTAGGAAATAGGTATACAGGATTTAAGATTTTTCATAGAAAATATGAAATTTAAGTCGCAAACTAATTTATTGTATTACATTGGATCCGTAATATAACAAATTGTGGATGAAAAATAAATTTATTGATTTAGAATACCTTATTCCTGAATATCTATGAAAAGCTGTGTCACAACCTTTAACAAGAGTATATTTAATTCCTACTGCCCATTACATCTATGTGTACGTACAGTACAGTAACAAGAATATTTCGATGCGTGGTCAAAAAATACTTAGGAGACTTTGTACACATATTTTCCAATTTGATAATTACAAACGTATTAAAATAAATAATAAGATACATGTACGGTTGACTGCGCGTATATGTTACTTGTTTCGGTACTGCAAGCACATGCAATAGCATTTAAATACTATCTATAACTATCGAATGTATTAAAACTTATGTTGTGTAAGTAATACGCGGTATTCCATTATGTGCCATAAAAACAAGCAAGTGTATGTAGGCATCGACAGATGTATTGACGTGAGAATACCCCTTTACTCTCACTTAAGATGCACGTAATGCCATTTATCGACTGAAATCAAATAGCAAAATATTTTAATAGCAGTCATTTAATATCAACGTATACAGTGTATATAACAATTAACAACACATATAGAGAATGAATAAGTAACGAAACTCTTTTAGAATTAATATCTTGTGTGTGTTTATAGTTTATGTTGTAGTAGTTCAATGAAGTAAAATTTATTAACTGCAAGTAAATCAAAACTACGTGTTATTTCAAGTTAATTAAATAATTAACACAAACAAACGAATATTTGTAACTTACCAACAGGATCTATTGCTTGGGCCTCCAATGAATCTGGAGCCTTTTGTAGTATTTCTTCAGCAGCCTCTGAAGTTATTTTGAAGGGACTGCCTGTCACGGTTGTATTAGTGCTGTGCAAATTGTTTTTATTTGTGTAATTTAGTGTCTGAAACGAATATTTTTGTTCGAGTAAAATATTTGGGGAATTTACAAACCATGCAATTCCTCCTGCAGGAGCTTCTCGTTTAATGAGGTTCTGCCAATGTTGATTTACTTCCTCTACTATATGCAAAGCAAAGTCTCGTGGTTTTGCCTCCCCATTAAATGCAAATTGATTCTCTGGTTTACCATCTGGTATCTTATAAATCTTGAACCATTCAATTGTAGCTTTCATAAGACCAGGATAATAATTTTCAATGTCAGATATATCTATAAAAAATACCACATATTCTTAAATAAATCAGAGTATGATTAATCTAGTCGTCAGCTGTAGAATACTAATCTTACCATTCATTTGATCTGCCAAGGGGTCATTGACATCAATAACAATAATCTTCCAATCAGTTTCACCTAAAATTAGCAAAAATAATATAACGTATCTGAAAAAAATGATTCTTAATTATTTATTCAATATTACACACCTTCATCAATTAGTGCAACACAACCCAAAACTTTTACCTTCAAGATTTCTCCTCTTTTGGCAACCTAATAACAAAAAGCATTTTATTAGGCTAAGAGTAAAATTTCTCAGTAATTGATTTCTGAGAAAAATTCCTTACCCTATATCCTATTTCAAGGACATCAATGGGATCATTATCTCCTTTACACCCAGTGGCTTCATCCAAGACTTCAGGATTCTCCCATGTCTGTTTAAAAAGCAATATTTCTTGTAACTACTTTATATTGCAAAATGCCTTATAAATTTATTTATCAAAATATTTAAATAAAAAATAAAAATTTAACAGAGAGTATATATAGAACTAAATAGAGAAAAATTAAACATTGTATAATAACCACTATAGATAATGTGACCTTGAACTCATACTAAGAGTTTACATAAGCTATGATAAGACATTGTTCACACTTGAGTGAATGTGCATGGATAGAAAAATGTGTATGTGTCTATACCACGCAATCATTATTCATTTTACTTCAGATTAGAGCCAATGAAATTGATGATATCATTTCATAACCATTAGAGAATGTCACAGAAGGGGAAATGCATCATCTTCCGTTATCATATTGTAATCGCAAATCTCTTTGTACTCTAATTCCTCATATTGATAACATAAAGCCTTGATAATAGTTTCATCAGAGGATTAAACTACCTGTGGTAAAGCCCCATAGTTCCATATGTATCCATGATGAGGAAAACAGTTGGCAACGTATCTTAATTTGCCTTTTTTAACATCTTGCTTGATAGGATTTAACGTTTCTTTAAGATTGATCTCCATCTTTGCATTTGTCCATCTTGGTATCTCAACAACCATATTCATTGTTTTATTAGCTTCATCAGCATAAAGTGGAATGTCATGCATGGGTGAAATTGGGCCAGTATCATTTCCTATAATACATATAGCACATAACTCGTATATAGAAATATATTTCTTCATAAATCTAATTTTCTTTTTACAAAAACAGCAAGTATTCGAAAAAATACTGTAAAAAAAAGTTAAGTTTTTAAAAACAAAGATCTGATATATATAAATAAAATGTGCTAAGGAGTATTGGAGGAATTTAGACTGATATTAAAAGACAATAGACTTGACTTTCCAATTTTAACAGAGAAATTACGTCATACGTAATAACGTAATAAGTAAAGATCATAGACAAGCGTACAATTTTTTGCGCAACACATATTAAAAAAGCGAAAACGAAAGGGCAAACTTCAAACTTGAGACACTTTCAAACGGATCACCTTCGATAATTAAAATATCAAATGGAATTGAAATAACATTAGTAAAAATGGGAACGAACTATAAACATATGCGATAAATAGGAAACCGAAAATTTTTCTCTCGCTGAAAGCATGCGATCCTTTCACCAATGCTAAATATCACGTTCATATTACACGGAACTCGTTCCTATTGAAATGACGAAAGTCGTACTCTAAGAATGTAAATACGTTCAGGAAAACATTGGTCATTTCACACATTAGGATGCAAAAAATGCGTACGAAAAACTAACATGTTCGAAGAAACGTGTTCCATACTCAGTGTGTTAAAATATGGAATTTCAATCTTCAAGTTGAAAATGATACAGAATATAAGAGTCATGTTACGAAGAACGTGAGGTCGCACGATGATATGTTCAAAAATTTTAGTAAAGTATCCGGTGACGACATATTAACGGTCGTTGAGAAAGTCGAAAGATCACGGTTTAGCTTTAAGGTTATGTTATTCCATACTTACTGAAATATATTCTGTAATCAGTGCTGTTCGGTGCACCCCTTTCGATCGTCGTGTATGACATTTTCCTCTCGTATTTTTCAAACAGAGAACACGGTCGTGACTTACTTACAGTACCGGTCGCTGCTAATCTAAGCGGAGTAGCAAGCTTATTTAAACCACGGCAACGTAACACGTGCGACGTTATCAACGACATCCTGACATCTAACGTCTATATTACGTAGCAGGATTTCCTTTGTGATAAAGTTCTGTTAATCTATTATCACAATAATATATTTTTTACGTCGAAGATAATAAAATGGTAGCGATTAATTTCAATAGAAGGCTTATAATGTCGCGCTATATTTTTACTTATATACCACTTCAAATTGATATTAATATCGACTACAATGGAATTCCAACCTGTAATCTTTTAAACAATGAATCAGGTATAATAATAATCAATAGTGAATAGTATAAGTGAATCCCTCGCGGTCATAGTCCATAGATAATCCCTAATATGTTAAACGTAAAATACTTATTGTTACAGAAATGCACTACAGCAAATGCACCTAGTCCATTTTGATTATCCCGCCCCTTAATTATCTATTCAAATGTAGTTTTAATTCCTACTACTACCAGTGTCAGAATCTTGTTCTACGCTAAGTCGGTAACATTGAAAATGACAAGATAAAAGGTCGGTATGATCGTAATACAGAAAAATGTGTTACCGTAGCCTCGTCTGTGCATTTTGTATCTATGAATATATGTATACGTATACGTATTGTCTCGAACATCACATATGTGTGTGTGTGTGTGTGTGTGTGTGTATATATCTACATATCGTCTATATTCTCTACTATTGCGAAAGCTAGTTGGTGATTTATCAACTATGACAGTGTTTTTCTACGAACATCGAAGCGTTCAAGGCGATACAAAAATAATGCACGTCACGTACACATATAACTACATACAATAAAATACGAACAGATTTAACGGTATAAACTTTTTTATTTATCATCATAGCTTGGGAATTAAAGTGTCTTCTAAGTATGTGTAATCTGTAATCTGTAAATGCACCTTTCCCTATAAAGAAAGCTCTCTTACATCTAACTGAAAATGCAGAAAGAGAATATTTAACTGGAAAGTGATAAAAAATTCGAGGATTCATGTGATTGCAAGAATTGGCAGGAAGAGCTCAACGAATAAAAATAATTTTGAAAGACGCGAGACTTATCTTGTATTTTATCCACTCTTCTCTATTTCACGAAATGTTTCAGAGTAGTCGGAAATTTTGTATGTACATACAAGAAGTATACGTCCTAATCATGCTCTTGATACATCAGAAACAAAATGTATAGAAGCTTTGCGAAAGTTGACTTATTATTAGCATCAAAAAAAGAGAAGCGGGAAAAGAAATTTAGTTTATGTTCGTTTACCATCTATATAACTCTAAGTCGTGCCGGTTTAGCTTGCGTAAAAAGTTAATGTCGTTTCAAAGTTACATTTTTAAGGCTATACTTCATGATGTACAAAACAAAGTAAATTTGAGTTGCCCTTTATCTCCACAATAACAGAATCCAACAAATAACGATATTTAAGGAACAATAATAATCGTATTATTGCAACGCTGGTAGAATGAAGTCATTGAGGTACGACGTGACCCTAGTGTAAACGCCAGGATATCCAGCTACGGCGCACTTGTAACCATAAGACACAACACCTATTTGATAGAAGGTGAATTTCTGTGGTAGCATCAGTGGTCCGCCGCTGTCACCCTGAAACGATCGTTAAATTTTTAATTTTAAAGCTTAAAGCTTTTAATCAAAGTTGAAATATTTCAATCGAATTATATTGAAATTATACTTATATACAGTAATAATCTATCATTAATTTATGTATTGAAATATTTCGATCTGTAACGTATATATTACATATATTTTGAGTAAAACTAAGATTAGGAAGAAATTAGATTAAAACACTGTAATGATGTGCGAGAAATGGGCAAAAGTATTAAGTTCGTTTTCTCTAATATCTTTGATATTTAAGAACTCGATCTGACGTTGATTCGAATTGACGTGCCTTCAAACACCGTATAATTCATAGTAAATCTCTTATTTAATTACTTGACAAGCATCCTTCCCGCCCTGAGTGTATCCGGCGCATAATACATTATCGGTGACATATGCGTTAGGATATTTGGAATAAGCATTCTTGCATTCGGCGTTGCTAACCACTGGCACTTGTACTTCCATTAATACGTCACTAGCTTGTTTGTCTGCAAAGAAAATGAGAAAGACATTTAAGAGGGTGACTATTTCATTTTATCATAGAATTGGTATCGCTTACGAAATCCTAAACGTCCCCATCCGGCAACGAAGGGGTAATAGCGCTCGAAACTTTTACTTCGAAGAGGCTCCTCTACGGGAAGACAAATGGGATACACGTACTCTGAAAAATAAGGCAACAAATTTCATGATACAATATACGCGTAACAGTAAGAAATTTGAGCAAATGATACTTTGCTAATCCTCAATAGTATAAATATAGGCAACTCAACAATATGCGAAGTCTCACCCGAAAATTGTACATCCTCCTTCAATTTAAGAATGGCGATATCATATTTGGTTATCCTGGATATATAATTAGGATGTATTATTTTAGATTCGATTTCTATTTGAACAGGATGCGCTCCATCGTCGTCTCGTCTTAGATTTAAGTCCCCGATACGAACCACGTACAAACTATCGATTTCCGCACAATGTGCTGCGGTCAAAACATGCCTAGCCGATATCAGGGAACCTCCGCACAACCATTCTGGTTCCTTCTCTGGGTTTGTGTAATTATGAAAACCTAATGCAGCGATCCATGGCCAAGCACCTAAAACGTAATGGACATAGTTGTGTACATGCATAATTTTGTCTCGTGTAATGAGTTAGGAACTATTATTGTCCATTCGATAACCGACGATGCAGAAGACGTAGAGATATTCCCAAAGAGAGACTCGATTAAGAGAGAAATTGAGTTTTGACTTAAATGGAATAACAATTGTTGGATAATCCTGTACAATTTCTACTTGAACTATATCGAACTCTAAAGTTCAAACATGCAATTTCTTCCCTAACAGTTTTTGATCTCTGTCCATATTATCGCTCTTACGTCGATTTTTCATATCAAGTAAAAAGATACTCTTCCTAACGTGAACTAAAGGAAAGAAATAATTCAAGTTAACATGTAAAGCTACTACCGATGAAATCATCGTACGATTATTTCATTTTATTGAAACGTACATTGGTATACTACTGTTTAGTGCCTTGTAAGTTCATACTTCGTAGTAAATCGCTTGTTATTAGTCGGAAAGAAAGAGATGAAACGTACCAAGCTTAGCTGGTTTACCACCAACCACCCTGTTGTGAGTGATATTGCTAAAACCACAGTTTGGTGGACGCAAAGGCTCATACACATTTTCTATCACGACTCCCCTGTCCTCCCTGTTTGGATCGTTCGGACAACAAACGATCGGATCATTATTTTCGTATTTGCAGACTGATTGCCTCAAAAAATCGCCGGCTGCACGGCCCTGTGCCTGCAGCATTTCCAGCAGCGGCTTACATGTTCTGATGTTGATACACTTGCCTGGTTGTTTGTTCGGTGTGGTACATTCTGCATCAAATAATGTTAAAATAAAACATTCATAGAGAAAAGAAACGATTACATCTATGAAATTGACAATAGAGTGACAAATTAAGTCGCCTTCTCTGGTTAACTTATTGATTACAATTTTTGATAATAATGTGTATATATTTTCTATGCAACAGTAACCGTTATTGCTGATACTTGGTTCGCATCGTACACAATTGCATTACATGTTTCTGCTAAAATTAACAACATAGTCACGATGCAAATACCTTATTCGTCTTCGTAAGTTTAGCACGACATAGTTATTAATACGATGACAATGTAAAAATAGAAAATATGAAAGTATAGTATATCTCTGGAATATTCCTATATTACAATTAACTTCATCAGCCATTAAATTAAAGTTTATACTTCGAGTGTGAATTCCTGGGTAATATTCTCTTGTGTCGTTACTTCTAGATGCTCAATAAATCCCGAGAATTCGAGATACCGTTGTCGCGAACGTTCTTGCTACGATCAAAACGCTTATGTTAATTCTCATCGAGTAACGTTATCATCGGCTGGTTTCTCAGAACATACAGCGAAGGATACGTATTTGCCTTTGTGTAAACTACCTTGCGTAATTTCCTGTACAAGATACAGGCTGCATTAATGATTCCCGATCGAATTCGAAATTAGCAACATTGAAGCAGGGTACCGGGAAAGACGAACATACGTAGTTAATTGTATGTACGTAGTTCGCATACTAATCAACGACACGGTTACAATTGCATCCTTGGTTGAAAAATATCATCATAAATTCGACGTGATTTCATTGAAACACATGTAACTTGTTATCTCGAAAGCGTGTTTAGTAAACTTGTTAGCGTGTCTGTTATGTCTTATAAAATGTAAATCGTCAATTTGATTCGCCTGAAACTGCGCAAACAAATAGTATACGTAACATTTATGATCGGTTTGGTGTTTTAAGTTGTGTCTAATATTTATTCCGAAAAAGTCCAATTTGTTTCACGATTATGCTAGAGTTACTAAAAGAGTATCTATACTTGTAATTTATTTATGCCGCATTAATCGTGGAATGTTGGTTGCATTGTGTTATACGTAGACCACCGCAGGGGAAAAATGATAATCTTGCGTTATTAGTTTTCTGATTTTAATGTCATTTTATAAGTACATTTTACAAGTACTTTAACATGACGTACTTAAAAATGAAAACATAAGCTTGTTAACGAGACTATCATTAAATTGAGCAAGCGTTTTAAAAATCAAAGACGTGTATTATCGCGAACTTTGACTTATTAATTGACCGAATTGACCGATATCCAACATTGGTGAGATCATATGAAACTTTGCTTCCCGCGGTTTCAAGGTGTGTAAAAACCCGTCACCGATTACTCAACTTTCGAAATAAAAAGCCGATCAAGTCCACCAGATTTCCCTACAGACAGGTATTAATCCATAAGAGTTAGTCATCGTCTGGATAATAATCATCTGAAGAAACTTTCGACGTGAAAATATAAATTTTATACAAAATTTTAATCGATTACATACTGCGTTAGCCATACTTCGAGGAAAAAGGACAGCCTTCAACCTCATATTTTTAAGAAACGTTTTCTTTACTTTGCGAAAAGTAAATTCTTAGAAATTCAGGAAAATTTTTCCCGGATTATTTTAAGGAATGAGACAAAATTTTCAGCGGGAGTGTATAACACAGTCAAGTAAACGTGATTGGAATGTA
The DNA here is from genome assembly GCA_014737395.1 of Bombus waltoni. Classification (NCBI taxonomy): domain Eukaryota; kingdom Metazoa; phylum Arthropoda; class Insecta; order Hymenoptera; family Apidae; genus Bombus; species Bombus waltoni. The sequence continues at coordinate 12,955 of JACXII010000066.1, read as the reverse complement.
GTAGTGACATTAAACTAGAAATCTTATAGATTTCCTTTATAAGGTGTCATTGGAAATTCCGAGAATTTCTTTGTATCTTTATCTTAAATATTACGCCAATAGTTTTCATTGCCGTGATATAATATCGCATTTACCACGCTTATTTTGTACGTAAAACAAAACGTTAGAATATTCCCGAAGCTAACGAAGTACTTTCCAAAAGCTAAACCGAAAAAATTGGCGTAAATAGTTCAGTGGAATTTTACCAATAACTTCGTCACCATCTCGAAAATAAAAACTCATAAAAATCGTATGAATTTTATGTGGTCTCGCGTAGCTTCTTTCGTTTCATTAATAATTAACAAACGCGTAAAATTTCGAAATTGTACGAAGGCTACGTGACGAGATCGTACTGGAATCTGAAGTACATGGAAAAAGACAACTTCAAGTACAAACCTTGAGCAGAAGCCACGTGAACTAGTGGATGCAGGAAAGTAATTATCACCAAGCATGCAAACAGCATCTTGGAGACCGTCATTGTTCTGAAATAAAAAAGTGACGAATTGGAAGGACGCAGGACTGATAACGATCAATGAATCTAATAAAAGAAACTTGGATCACATTATGATCTAATGTTCTGAAATAAAAGAGCGAAAAACTGTGGCGAATTAGAACTGGCGGAACTGGTAACAATAAAGGAGACCTGGTTGGTATTATAAATTGAATTTACATCAAAAAAGAAACACGACTACGCGAAATAGATCGGAGCAATGACAAATATTATTATCATATATTATCGACATACGTTTCTGTGCAATTTCACTTTTGCAAATTGTTTAGTTTAACACTAGAAGGATCAAATTCCCTGCAATGACAAGCTTCGAAACTTTCATTTGTGCAAATCATCATAATACTTTTAGTAAAATTAACGTTGATTGTTGTTGAATCAGTAAGATGACTACAAGGAACTTAGAGGAAAAGTACAAGCAGGAAAGTCGTTAATTTCAGATAACTTTTAATAAAAAAAAATCTGGATAATACTTGTAAATATTAAAACACGTTTCTATACGTACATAGGAAGGTTGAAAAATTTATATCAAAATTCTTTATGTAATTTCGAACTATCCTGTTTCGATTTCTACTTATCTTAGCATTCTTGGAAAAAAAAGATTGTACCAACTTCCCTCTAAGTACCTATTTATACCATCACCTTGTCCCTTTACTTACAATTGTACATTATACACCGCATTTAATAGCATATTAATAGCATATTAATAGCATATCTATAAGTCGATAGATCTAGTACTAAAATGTATAAAATAACAATAACTTGGTAATAGAAATAAAAATTTTTGCACGTAACACATCACATAAAAGTTGTTTCTACAATAAAAGCTGCTTGCTCGTGTGGCACGTGCAACTTTAATTGAACTTAAAAGTAATTGATCTGTAGGCACGGAATTATCAGAAACCAATCATGGTAAATCTTACGAACCTTCTACTTACACACTTGATGACTAACTGAGAGATGCCAGCCAACGATGCTCACTTTTACGAATATTATGTAGTGCTTCGACAGTGGTGCTTCACGCTCGCGCAACAATTTTCATATGTTAATAGCATGTGGTACCTCTCTGTATATAGTATTTGCGCACTCGAAAGAGAGAGATTGATATTTCGTTGTTCCATTTTTGGGTATCGACCTCTTCTTTATCATATCCCTACCATGGATGCTCCGCATTTTCTTTTCGCGGAATTGAGCAGATATCTTGCGATGCTATTAAGCAAAACTTCACAAGTTATGATTTACGATAATTAGATTATTAACACCATAGGAAAAGCCTGTGTCGAATAATGCATATATTAGTCACATTTTCAAACAGCAGGGGATATGCAAATAATTAAAAACGTAAACGAATATTTCGTTGCCATTGTTCTAACCCTGGTATTCCACATAAACGCAATAAATCTTTAATATATACTGTGATGTATATTCTATACATCTTCAATATAAATTTTACTCGTGCTACGTGAATTTAGAATTTTTGTACTTTTCTATTTTTCTGCTTCTTCTTTTTAATTTCTCCATATTTTCTGTATTTTCGGAAAAATTACTTGAACTTAAGTAAAAATTGCTTCCTTTATTTTATTTTCAATTAGGATTTGATTGTTTTAGGTAAGGTTTATTATTTATAACAGGTTTTGTTATTTATTTATTATTTTGAGATTAATAATGTACAAATGAATAATTGCGTGAAATTTAGATTTACGCTTTACAAGTATTAAACACGCTGTAATTTCAATGTCTCTAACCTCGAATGTGTTCTGGTTAGTTGTGTCATTGTTTGCGACATTGAAATCGCGGAAATCCATTGCAAGTATGCTGTCATGCAGTCTGGATGTTATTGGCTTTTTGGGGTATTTCCTGTATCATTTGATTTGTACAGTACTATTTTAAGGCAAGGCCGAAAAAGTTATTATATATTTCCCGTTCATTATTTGGGTTGTTGTGAAGTGTAACGATAATTATACCCGATTCGCGGAAATGTTACTGAATTACCTAATTTGTATGTAATTACATGGATGTAAAAATAATTGATCTAATGACAATGGAATTTCCAATATTTCTTGTTTCGTCACGACTTTTTCACATTATATCTTTTATGATTAATTTTCCACTGACATACTTTTAATTCGCACAATTTGCGATTCTTTGCACCATAATCATCGTAGTATCGCTATAGGTACATAATTTATTAATTGTTCGAATGGAAATAATTATTCGTAATGATTCTAGTCATAGAGTAAATTAAAACGATACGTGTGCGTACGATCTCAACCTCGATCTATACTTATACAAGAAATTTTATTTATCGATGACTAGATATACAGCAAACGAATATAAAATTTCTTGAAAAATAAACATTAAGGCGTTAATATCTTTAACATCCGAAAGTTATTGTTTAAATCTAAATAGTTAGAACGTGACAAGTGGTATAGCAACATTGAGATAATAAAGCTACACGAACGATCTTGTTTTTATGTTTTTTATTTTATAATTCTCTTTTGTTCTAATTTTTCGTAAAAATAATCTTCACTAACTACTGTACTCCATAAAATAGTAAGAGATAATTTTTCTTATATAACGTTTCTCAAATTTATCAGTTAAGTATATTTTCATAAAAATATCATTCCATACTAATGGTATACATGGTGTCATACGAGATAACAGTTACATGTGATTATAAAGTTACATATATTATCACGAGATAACTTTATAAAGTCACATATATTAAGTTATCTCGTCTTTTTAAATATTAAAAGAATGAGTACTTGCTATTATATTTCAGATGAAAGAAAAGAAGCAATGATTTTACGGTATTATCATTCGTTTACAACTGATTTATTTACATTTCGTAATAATACTGTGCATACTGAATATGATGTTATGATTTAGTTTAAAACAATAAACAGCCCGTTCCTGCATACTATTCTTGCAGCTTTATTTATATTTTCGGTATTGGTATAAGTAGAAAGACAATTAACGTCGTTCGAAGCAATTCTCGGATCATTTATATTACGTTTAATCCATATAGTTATTATGTAAGACATAGTATCGTAAAATTTAAAAAAATAAAACGTTCGTGCAGGAAGTACATTTTATGGCAACTCCAACAAATCTGTGTGTACACCTAAAATACGAACTAATGGTGATTGATTGTTCACAAGTTTATATACATTATTTAAAGTCATTCAAAGGTATCAATTCTGCTTCTTTTTTTATCACAGAAGTATTTTCTCATTTGTATGTGTTCAAAAATACATTCAACCGCGCAATGAATGAAGTATATATTAATATTTCTTTTATGTCCATATGAAAGTCTATATGAAAGAAGTTATGAATAAATCTGGAAAATTGTTTAATTTGAAAAGAGAAATAAATTATTAACATCATTCATTAATATACGAGGTTTAGAATCTTTGTTCTGTCTTGTAGGAAAAGAAGGCAGCCCTTTCTTTTAATGTGAAATAGAAAGCGAAAATTTGAAAACAAATTTTTTGAAAGTTTACTTGCAAGTATCGTTTTCAATATCGTGATTTTCATCTCAATGGTACTGTTCTTCCAAATCTTCCAGTATTCTTCTAAAAACAAAAAGTCGAACCTGGTTATTATTGACATTGGCATTACAAGGAAGAGAAGTATTAGGAAGCAACTCCTTTTTATTATGGATTTCTTTGTAAACATATAAATGAGAAATTTAGCTTTCGTTTTTACTAGAGAATTTATTCTTATTGTTCTTTGATAGTTAATTATTACATTACAACTTTTTGCGTACTGTTCATATCTAACAATTTCCTAATAATAACTAGTTCAAAATTACATATGTTCCTGCACGTATTCAAAAATATGTATAATACAATTATAATAAATTCTAAAATAATAATTGTTTAAAAAGATTAAGATTCTAGTTATTTCACAGTTTGAAACAATGAAACTTTATTTATAAAAAATGGAATTATGTTTATATATTCTTCGTCATGATGCTATTTTTTATTACTATGTCGATATTTCTTAAAATTCATTTTGTTATCTCTTCACAATATGAAAATTCATATACTGCTTGATATTTTTTACACATTATCCATCTGAAAAATAAAAATATCAATGTTATATTATTACAATGCTTCTTACGTTTCAATTTCTGACAAATTCGAAATCCGATACATAATTATTATTTATCAAAAAATTCCAAGTTAGTAACTCAACTTTCTTTTCAAACGGCGAATAACATATACTTTGACTTACCTGTAACTTCTTGTTGCTAATCGTTATTTTCTCTTATAGAACATTATTGTTGCTAATATAATTCCTGCCAATGTCATAGATACTGTAGTGGCTACAACTAAATTAATAGAAAATGGTAAATAACTGTATATGTATAAAAATGACATATAACTTTTACTTACATATCAGTCAATATGCGATTGCTGTGATATCCTGTTGATGTTTCTTAAGGCACTTAGTTAGGTGTGAAATAGTATCATTCCTTATGGAACACCGTAGATCAAGTATTTTACAAAATAACAGGAATAAATTTAAATTATTAAAAGGCTGCAGTTTCTGCTTAGGCATAAATGCAAGACCATTTGCAAAGAAGAGCCTCATTATAGTAACCATAAATACCAATCTCTGAATTACTGGTTACTAAATGTAAATATCCCATAAAATTTAATATATTTCTTTAATTTTTAATATATACCTGAGTTGGTAGTTCTAAGTTATGAATCATGTGTCACCTTATTCAGATCTTTTCATTCAGATCACATGGCCACGATGATCTGGTTCTTCATTGTATAATATTCCAAAAGTTATTGCACATATAGGATGTACAAACCATGATATCAAGGTATCAGTTCTTTCTTCCCAAAGGACAGTTTCATTAAAATTCTGATAGAATTAAAAATTAATTATTCATATTCTAATAATTATATGTTTTCAATAGAGTATAATCAAAGATATATACCTGAGCAAATGTAGGGGAGATTCCTTGACATTCATAAACGTCACCAGATCACATCATTGTGCCAATTCTTCTTTATGCACCAGCCTTTAGATTAACAGTCTAAATAAACATACAAAGTAGTTTATAGAAGCTGTATAAAATGTAGTATATATGCGCAATATTGAAGCGTTCGAGGGGATACAAAGGTAATATAAGTCACGTATATGCATACTCTCATGCAACCAAATACAGATTTAATAGTATAAGCTTTTTTATTCATCATAATAGATTGGGAATTAAAGTGTCTTACGAGGGTGAATAAAAAATTATCCACATTGTCGGTGTAGAATTTATTTTAAGCAATTTCTGATTTGCAAATGATTTTCTACGTTATCCAGTGTCACTCGTCTATTCCACAGAATCAGATTAGGAGCATGTTCAACGTACCATCGTGGATGTGGACAGACGACCGACTGCTTTTTCATGACGGACACTTATACGACTTTCTTTGAACTTCTGTACTCGTTCAAACACACTCCGCGACAAAACACTTTCTCCATAATCTGCACGAAGTTTTTGATAAATATGGGCACCAGACACAGCCTCCGACCACAAAAAACGAACCACTGCATCCTGCTCAGCTTTCGTGCAAATCACAGCCAGAGTAGCCATTGTTTCTCGCGCAGCGGTCACGAATGAATTGACATAACACAATGAAACCTAAGTCAGTCACTGACCAGATAGTGACGTCATACGAAGAATACAGAAGGGACAGTACCGTCGACAGAAGTTTTAATATAATTGGAGTGCGGATACATTTTTACTCATCCTCGTATAAGGATCTGCAATCTGTAAGTATACCTTTGGAAATTTCTCTTACACATAGCTAAAAATGCAGGAAGAGTGTATTCAATTGGAAAGTGATATAAAATAAGTAAAGTTACAGAGTAGTCGGAAATTTTGTATGTACATACAAGAAGTATCTAATTGGAATATTTAATCATTCCCTTGATACATCAGAAACAAAATTTATAGAAGCTTTGCGAAAGTTAATTTATTTTTACCACCAAAAAAAGAGAAGCGGAAAAAGAAATTTAATTAATGCTCGTTTATCATCTTTGTATCTCTAAGTCGTGCAGGTGTAGCATGCGTAAAAAATTCGTGTCGTTTCAAAGTTATATTTCGTGCATGTTAAGGCTATAATTTGTGGCGGACAAAACAATATAAATTTGAGCTGCCTCTTATCTCCACAATAATAAATTCCAACTTTACTTTTCGTACACGAAAAATGATATTTATGAAACAATAATAATCGTATTATTGCAACGCTGGGAGAATGAAGTTATCGAGGTACGACGTGACTCTAGTGTAAACGCCAGGATATCCAGCTACGGCGCAATTGCGACCATGAGACACAATACCTATCTGATAGTAGTATAATTTCTGTGGTATCATCAGTGGTCCGCCGCTGTCACCCTGAAACGATCGTTACATTTTTAATTTCAAAGCTTAAAGTTTTTAATCAAAGTTGAAATATTTCAATCGAATTATATTGAAATTATACTCATATATAGTAACAATCTACCATTGATTTATGTGTTGAAAGATTCCAATTTATAGTATATATGTTATATGCATTTTGAGTAAAAGTAAGATTAGACGAAAATTAGATCGAATACCATAATGATGTGTGAGAAACGGGCAAAAGCATCAAGTTGAGCTTATCTAATATTTTTAATGTTTAAGAACTCGATTTGACGTGTTTTCAGACACCGTATAATTTATAGTAAATCTGGAATTTAATTACTTGACAAGCATCCTTCCCGCCCTGAGCGAATCCGGCGCATATTACACTATCGGTGATATGTGTTCCACTAGGATATTTGGAAAAAGCAGTCTTGCATTCGGCGGTGCCAACTACTGGCACTTGTACTTCCATTAATACGTTACTAGTTGGTCCTTCTACGAAGAAGATGAGAAAGACATTTAAGACTGAACCTATTTAATTGTATTATAAGATTTGTATGACCTACTATATCTTAATGCTCCCCATCCAGCAACGAGGGGGTTATAGCCCACGAAATTGTTATTTCGAAGGGACTCCTCTATGGGGAGACAAATGGGACGTATGTATTCTGAAAAATAAGGAAATGAATGATAGCGAAGAAAACGGTTGACGAAAAGTCAGAGAATTCTACACGTTTTATGATACAATATATGTATACAGCGAGAAATTTCAGGAAATGATACTTCAGTAATACCCAGGAGCATAAATATTAGAAACTCGATAATATTCGAAGACTTACCCGAAAATGGAACCTCCTCCGCTAATTTAAGAATGGCGATATCATGTTCGTATAATTTGGGAGTATAATCAGGATGTATTAGTTTATATTCGATTTCCACTTGAACAGGATGCGCTCCGTCGTCATCTCGTTGTAGATTTAAGTCCCCGATACGAACCACGTACAAATCACTGAGTACACAATGTGCTGCGGTCAAAACATGTCTAGTCGATATCAAAGAACCTCCGCACTTCCATTGTGGTTCGCCATCTGGGTTGTTGCGATTACGAAAGCCTAATGCAGCGATCCATGGCCAAGCACCTAGTCGCGATAGTCATAGTTGTGAACATAGATCATTTTTTCTCGCGTAACGAGTTAAAATCTACTATTGTTCATTCGATATTGCATGATGCAAAAGACGATAAGTACATACGTACAAATAATCTCAAATGGAGACTCGATTAAGAGACAAATTGAGTCTTGACTTCATTGGAATAAAAATTATTAGATAATTCTATACAATTTCTACTGAATCTATATCGAACTATAAAGTTCAAGTATGTAATTTCTTCTCGAACACTTTTTCACCGCCATCCATTACCCTTGTGTCGATTTTTAATTTCAAGTAAAAAGATACTCTTCCTAACATGAACTAAAAGAAAGAAATAATTCTAGTTAACATGTAAAGTTACTACCGATGAAATCGTAATATTATTATTTAATTTAATTGAATCGTACTTTGATCTGCTGTTTAATGCCTTTAAAGTTCATGCTACGTAGTAAATTGCATAGTATTAATCAGGATAGTTAATCGAAAGAAGGAGATAAAACATACCAAGTTTAGCTGGTTTACCACCAACCACCCTGGTGTGAGAGACGTTGCTAAAACCACAGTATGGTGGACGCAAGGGCCAGTACTTATACAAGGTTTCCATCAGAACTCCGCTCTCCTCTTTGTTTGGAGCATTCGGACAGCAAACGATCGGATCATTGTCCTCGTATTTGCACACTGATTGCCTCAAAAAATCGGCAGCTGCACGGCCCTGTGTCTGCAGTATTTCTAGCACGGGTTTACACGTTCTGATGTTGAGACACCTGCCTGCTTGTTTGTTCGGTGTGGTACATTCTGCATCAATCAATTTTAAAATAAAACATTTATAAATCTGAAATCCGGAATACATGGAAAAAGACAACTTAAAGTGCAAACCTTGAGCAGACACCATGTGAGCTAATGGATGAAGGAGAGTAATTAACACCGAACATACAGATAACATTTTGGAGACCGTCATTGTTCTGAAATAAAGAAGTGACGAATTGAAAAGACGCAGAACTGACAACAATAAAAGAGACCTAGTTGGTATTCTAAATTGAATTTACATCAGAAAAGAAGCACGATCACGCGAAATAGATCAGAGGAATGACAAATATTATCGACATACTTTCCTGTGTAATTCCACTTTTGAAAATTGTTTAGTTTAATACTAGAAAGATCAAACTCGTCGGAATGACAAATTTCGAGATTTTCATTTGTGCAAATCACTAAATAGCATCATGATACTTTTAGTAAAATTAACGTTGATTTTTATTGAATTAGTAAGATGATTACAAGGAACTTAGGAGAAAAGTACAAATAGGCGAGCCATTAATTTCAGATAGCTTTTAGTAGAATCATTTGGATACTTCTACATATTAAAACCGATTTCTATACGTACCTAGGAAGGTTCAGAGATTTATATGATAATTCTCTAACTTTGAATATTATTGTATAACGGTTCCTACTTACCTCGCCATTCCTGACAAAAACAAAGATACACTTGTACCAACTTCCCCCTAAGTACCTATTTATACCATCAACTTGTCGCTTCACCTACAATTATGTATTATACTGCATATTTAATCGCACACTACAAGCTGATAGTTTCAGTACTAAAATTTATAAAATACCAGTAACATGGTAACAGCAATAAACACTTTTGAATGTAACGCATCACTTAAAAGTTATTTTTACGATAAAAACTGTTTGCTCGTGTGGCACGTGCAACTTTAATTGAACTTAAAAGTAATTGATCTGTAGGCACGGAATTATCAGAAACCAATCACGGTAAATCTTACGAACCTTCTACTTACACACTTGATGACTAACTGAGAGATGCCAGTCAACGATGCTCACTTTTACGAATATTATGTAGTGCTTCGACAGTGGTGCTTCACGCTCGCGCAACAATTTTCATATGTTAATAGCATGTGGTACCTCTCTGTATATAGTATTTGCGCACTCGAGAGAGAGATTGATATTTCGTTGTTCCATTTTTGGGAATCGACCTCTTCTTTATCATATCCCTACCATGGATGCTCGGCATTTTCTTTTCGCGGAATTGAGCAGATATCTTACGATGCTATTAAGCAAAACTTCACAAGTTATGATTTGCGATAATTAGATTATTAACACCATAGGAAAAGCCTGTGTCGAATAATGCATATATTAGTCGCATTTTCAAACAGCAGGGGATATGCGAATAATTAAAAACGTAAACGAGTGTTTCGTTGCCATTATGCGAGTTCTTATATTCCATATAAATCTTAATATAGTGGTAAATCTTTAATACATACTACGATATATATTCTATACATAATCAACGTAAGTTTTAATCGTGCAGCTTGAATTTAGAATTTTCTTAATTTCCTATTCATCCGCTTCTTCTTTTTAATTTTCCTATGTTTCTGTATTTTTGGAGAAATTACTTGAAAGAGTAAAAACGATTAGTTCCCTTTAAGATTTCTTATCCTTCGAGTGTCTTTTCCAGATATCTAGTTCCCCCTCAGCGTGTTTTGTTACATTAGTACTATTTATTAGATTAAGAAGATTAAGAAGATAAGTTTATATACCTATGCAAACGTAGGAGTGTTTGCTAGATATTCATAAATGTCACCAGGCCATTTCATTGCGCCACTTCTTCTTCGTACACCAGTCTTTAAACAAACATACGAAGTAGTTTTATAAAATATATATAAAATACACTAAATATAAGCTATATTGAAGCCTTCACAGGATATAAAGGTAATGTACTTTACGTACACGTGTACTTACGTCCAATAAAATGCGGACAGATTTAATAATACACATTATTTTATTCATCGTAACAGATTGGAAACTAGTGCTTCGTAAGTATCTGCAATGTGTAAGTATGCCTTTGACTGAATGGAAATTTCTCTTACATGTAGTTAAACATGCAGAAAGAGTGTATTTAATTGGGAAGTGATGAAAGAATAAGTAAAGTTTCGAGGATGCACGCGATCGCACGAGTATAGAGGAAGATTTTAACAAATAAAAAATAGTTTTGGAAGATCTTGCATTTTATGCACTCTCCGTGTCCGAACTTGCGGAAGCTCTCTATCTTATGAAATGTTTTAGAGTAGTCGGACATTTTGTATGTACATACAAGAGGTATATGTTCTAAGTGGAATATTTAATCGTTCTCTTGGCACGTCAGAGTCGAAATTTACAGAACATTTCAGAAAGTTGATTTACTATTACCAAAATTAGTTTAAATATAATTGGTAGAAATTTAATTCATATTCGTTTATCATCTTTATATATCTAAGCCGTGCAGATTTAGCGTGCGTAAAAAATTAGTGTCGTTTCAAAGTTACATTTCGTGCATTTTAAGGCTATAATTCTTGACGTACAAAACAATATAAATCTGAGCTGCGTCTTATCTCCACAATAATAAATTCCAACTTTATTTTTCGTGCACGAAAAATGGGACACTAATAATTTTTCAACACTGGGAGAATGAAGTCGTCGAGGTACGACGTGACCCTAGCGTAAATGCCAGGATATCCAGGTGCGCCGCACTCATCACCACTACCCACAATACCTATCTGATAGTAGGTGAATCCCTGTGGTATCATCAGTGGTCCGCCGCTGTCACCCTGAAACGATCGTTAAATTTTTAATCAAAATTACTGAAATATTTCAATCGAATTATATTGAAATTATTCTTATATACAGTAACAATCTACCATTGATTTATGTGTTGAAAGATTCTAATTTATAATGTATATGTTATATGCAATTTGAGTAAAAGTAAGATTAGACGAAAAGTAGATCGAATACCATAATGATGTGTGAGAAACGGGCAAAAGCATCAAGTTGAGCTTATCTAATATTTTTAATGTTTAAGAACTCGATTTGACGTATCTTCAGACACCGTACAATTTATAGTAAATCTGGAATTTAATTACTTCACAAGCATCCTTTCCACCCTGAGGGGATCCACCAGCGCATATTTCTTTATTGGTGATAGTCATGTCAAAATCCTCGTAAGCTTTCTGGCATGCGCTGTTGTCAACCACTGGCAGTTGTAGTTCCATTAATACGTTACTACCTGATTGATCTACAAAGAAAGTAGGAAGGACATTTAAGACTGAACCTATTTAATTGTATTATAAGATTTGTATGACTTACTATATCTTAATGCTCCCCATCCAGCAATGAAGGGGTTATAGCCCACGAAGTTTTTCTTTCGAAGGGTCTTGTCTATGGGGAGACAAATGGGACGTATGTGCTCTGAAAAACAAGGAACTAAATGATAATGAAGGAAACGAATGACGAGAAGTATGATAAAGAATTGTACATGTTTCGTGATAAAAAATTGAAGGAAATGGTGTTTCAGTAATACTCACTAGCATAAATATTAGAAACTCAACAATATTCGAGGACTTACCCGAAAATGGAACACTCTTCTTCAATTTAAGGATAGCAATATCATTATTATTCGACTCGGAAAAGTAATCGGAATGTATTAGTACAGATTCGATTTCTATTTGAACAGGATGCGCTCCATCGTCGTCTCGTCTTAGATTTAAGTCCCCGATACGAACCACGTAAAGTCCAGCATCATCTGCACAATGTGCTGCAGTCAAAACATGCCTAGCCGATATCAGGGAACCTCCGCACAGCCATTGCGTTACCCAATTTGGGTTTGTGCAATTACGAAAACCTAATGCAACGATCCATGGCCAAGCACCTAAAATGCAATAGGCACAGTTGCACACACGCATAATTTTCTCTCACGTGATGAGTTAAAAACTATTATTGTCCTGTCGACATTCGATCGTGCAGAAGACGATGAGTATTTGACAAGCTATACTAGTATCTTAAATAGATTATCTTGATTAAGAGAG